>JAUNZM010001906.1:0-39551 GCA_033459285.1 Clamator glandarius | reverse complement strand
TTTGATGGGTCCTGGGGGTATCTAGAAGGGTCTGGGGGCTTTTAGAAGGGTCCTTGAGGGCTCTAGAAGGGTCTGGGTAGATTTAGAAGGATTCAGAGAGGGTCTAGAACGGTCTGGGGGATTTTAGAAGTGTCCTGGGAGCATCTAGAAGAGTCTAGGGGCTAATAGAAGGGTCCTGGGGGGCTCTAGAAGGGTCTGGGGGCTTTTAGAAAGGTCCTGGGGGGCTGTAGAAGGGTCTGGGTGCTTTTAGATGGGTCCTGGGGGGTTTTAGAAGGGTCTGGGGGCTTTTAGAACTCTCCTGGGAGGCTCTGGAAGGGTCTGGGTGCTTTTATAAGGGTCCTGGGTGACTCTAGAAGGGTCTGGGGGCTTTTAGAAGGGTCCTGGGTGGCTCTAGAAGGGACCTGGGGCTTTTAGAAGGGTCCTGGGGGCTTCTAGAAGGGTCTGAGGGCTTTTAGAAGTGTCCTGGGAGGCTCTAGAAGGGTCTGGGATCTTTTAGAAATATCCTGGGGGGCACTAGAAGGGTCGGGGGCTTGTAGAAGGGTCCCTGGAGGTTCTAGAAGTGTTTGGGTTATTTTAGAAGGGTTCTGGGGGGCTCTAGAAGTATCTGGGGGCTTTTAGAAAGTTCCTGGGAGGCTCTAGAAGGGTCTGGGTGCTTTTAGAAGGGTCCTGGGTGGCTCTAGAATTGTCTGGGGGCTTTTAGAATGGTCCTGGGTGTCTCTAGAACGGTCTGGGTGCTTTTAGAAGGGTCCTGGGAAGCTCTAGAAGGGTCTGGGTTATTTTAGAAGGGTCCTGGAGGGGTCTAGATAGGTCTGGGGTCTTTGAGAAGGGTCCTGGGGGGCTCTAGAAGGGTCTGGGGGCTTTTAGAATGATCCGGGGAGAGTCTAGAATGGTCTGGGGGTTTTTTGATGGGTCCTGGGGGTATCTAGAAGGGTCTGAGGGCTATTAGAAGGGTCCTGGGGGGCTCTAGAAGGGTCTGGGGACCTTTAGAGGGGCCCTAAGTGCCTCTAGGAGTCTGGGGGCTTATAAAAGGATCCTGGGTGGCTATAGAAGGGTCTGGGGGCTTTTAGAAGGGTCCTCGGGGCCTCTAGAAGGGTCTGGGGGCTTTTAGAATGGTCCTTGGTGGCTCTGGAAGGGTCTGGGGGCTTTTAGAAGGGTCCGGGGGGCCTCTTGAAGAGTCTGGGGGCTTTTAAAAGGGTCCTGTGTGGATCTAGAAGGGTCTAAGGGCTTTTACAATGGTCCGGGGTAGCTCTAGAAGGGTGTGGGGGCTTTTAGAAGGGTCCTGGGGGCCTCTAGAAGGGTCTGAGGGCTATTAGAAGGGTCCTGCGGGGCTCTAGAAGGGTCTGGGGGCTTTTAGAAGCGTCCTGGGAAGATCTAGAAGGGTCTGGGGGCTTTTAGATGGGTCCTGGGGGGTTTTAGAAGGGTCTGGGTACTGTTAGAATGGTCCTGGGTGGCTCTAGAAGGGTCTGGTGGTTTTTAGAAGGGTGCTGGGGGCCTCTAGAAGGGTCTGGGGGCTTTTATAAGGGTCCTGGGGGGCTCTAGAAGGGTCAGGGGGCTTTTAGAATGGTCCTGGGGGGCTCTAGATGTGTCTGGGGGCTTTTAGAAGGCTCCTGGTGGCCTCTAGAAGGGTCTGGGGTCCTTAAGAGGGGCCCTGGGGGCCTCTAGAAGGGTCTGGGGGCTTTTAGAAGTGTCCTGGGGGGCTCTAGAAGGGTCTGAGTGCTTTGAGAAGGGTTCTGGGGTGCTCTAGAAAGGTCTGGGGGTTATTAGAAGGGTCCTGGGGTGCTCTAGAACGGTCTGGGGTCTTTTAGATGGGTCCTGGGGGCCTCTAGAATTATCTAGGTTCTTTCAGAAGGGTCCTGGGTGCCTCTAGAAGGGTCTGGGTGCTTTTAGAAGGGTCCTGGGGGGCTCTAGAAGGGTCTTGGGGCTTTTAGAAGGGTCCTGGGGGGCTGTAGAAGGGTCTGGGTGCATTTAGAATGGTCCGGGCGGGCTCTAGAAGGGTCTGGGGTCTTTGAGAATGGTCCTGGGTTGCCGTAGAATGGTCTGGGGGCTTTTAGACGGGTCCTGGGAGGTTCTAGAATGGTCTGGGGGCTTTTAGAAGGATTCAGGGAGGCTCTAGAAGGGTCTGGGGGCTTTTAGACGGGTCCTGGGAGGCTCTAGAAGGGTCTGGGGGCTTTTAGACGGATTCAGGGAGGCTCTAGAAGGGTCTGGGGGCTTTTAGAAGGGTCCTGGGGGGCTCTAGAATGGTCTGGGGGCTTTTAGAAGGATTCAGGGAGGCTCTAGAAGGGTCTGGGGGCTTTTAGATGGTTCCAGGGGTTCTCTAGAAGGGTCTGGGTGCTTTTAGAAGGCAACTGGGTGGCTCTAGAAGGGTCTGGGGGCTTTTAGAATGGTCCTGGGAGGCTCTAGAAGGGTCCGGGGGCTTTTAGAAGGGTCCTGGGGGTCTCTAGAATGGTCTGGGGGCTTTCAGAAGGGTCCTGGGGGCATCTAGAAGGGTCTGAGGGCTATTAGAAGGGTCCTGGGGTGCTCTAGAAGGGTATGGGGGCTTTTTGAAGGGTCCTGGAAAGATCTAGATGTGTCTGGAGGCTTTTAGATGGGTCCTGGGGGATTTTAAAAGGGTCTGGGGGCTATTGGAAGGGGTTTGGGTGGCTCTAGATGGGTCTGGGTGCTTTTAGAAGGGTCCTGGGGGTCTCTAGAAGGGTCTGGGGTCTTTTATAAGGGTCCTGGGAGGCTCTAGAAGGGTCCTGGGGATTTTAGAAGGGTCCTGGGTGGCTCTAGTAGGGTCTGGGTGCTTTTAGAAGGGTCCTGGGGAGTTCTAGATGGGTCTAGGTGCTTTTAGAAGGGTCCTGGGTGGCTGTAGAAGGGTCTGCGGGCTATTAAATTGGTTCTGCGGGGCTCTAGAAGGGTCTGGGGGCTTTAGAAGGGGCCTGGGGTGTTCCAGAAGCGTCTGGGGGCATTCAGAAGGGTCCTGGGTGCCTCTAGAAGGGTCTGGGTGCTGTTAGAATGATCCTGGGAGGCTCTAGAAGGGTCTGGGGGCTTGTAGAATGGTCCTGGGGGGCTGTAAAGGGTCATTGGTCTTTTAGAAGGTTCCTGGGAGGCTCTAGAAAGGTCTGGCGTCTTTTAAAAAGGTCCTGGGGGGCTCTAGAAGGGTCTGGGGGCTTATAGAAGGGAATTGGGGGGTTCTAGAAGGGTCTGGGGGCATTTAGAATGGTCCTGGGAAGATCTAGAAGGGTCTGGGGGCTTTTAGATGGGTCCTGTGGGGGTTTTAGAAGGGTCTGGGGCTATAGGAAGGGTTTTGGGTGGCTCTAGAAGGGTATGGGGGCTTTTAGAAGGGTCCTGGGGGGCTCTAGAATGGTCTGGGGGCTTTTAGAAGGGTATTGGGTGGATCTAGAAGGGTCCTGGCGATTTTAGATGGGTCCTGGGTGGCTCTAGTAGGGTCTGCGGGCTTTTAGAAGGGTCCTGGCGGGCTCTAGAAGGGTCTGGGGACCTTTAGAGGGCCCCTGGGGGGGCTGTAGAAGGGTCTGGGGGCTATTAGAATGTTCCTGGGAGGATCTAGAAGGGTCTGGGGGCTTGTAGAAGGGTCCTGGGGGGGCTGTAGAGCGGTCAGGGGTCTTTTAGAAGGTTCCTGGGAGGCTCTAGAATGGTCTGGCGTCTTTTAAAAGGGTCCTGGGGGGCTCTAGAATGGTCTGGGCCCTGTTAGAATTGTCCTGGGGGGCTCTAGAAGGGTCTGGGGACTTTTAGAAGGGTCCTGGGGGCCTCTAATATTGTCTGGGGGATTTTAGAAAAGTCCTGGGGAGCTCTAGAAGAGTCTGGGGGCTATTAGAAGGGTCTTGTGGGGCTCTAGAAGGGTCTGGGTGCTTTTAGAAGGGTCCTGGGAGGATCTAGAAGGGGCTGGGTGCATTTAGAAGGGTCCGGGGGGGCTCTAGAAGGGTGTGGGGACTTTTAGAAGGGTTCTGGTGGCGTCTAGAAGGGTCTGAGGGCATTTAGAAGGGTCCTAGGAGGATCTAGAAGGGTCTGGGTGCTTTTTGAAGGGTCCTGGGGGGCTCTAGAAGGGTCTGGGGTCTTTTAGAAGGGTCCTGGGTGGCTTTAGAAGGGTCTGGGGGCTTTCAGAAGGGTCCTGAGGGGCTCTAAAAGGGTCTGGGGTCTGTTGGAAGGTTTTTGGGTGGCTCTAGAATGGTCTGGGGGCTTTTAGAAGGGTCCTGGTGGGCTCTAGAAGTTTCTAGGGTCATTTTGAAGGGTCCTGGGAGGCTCTAGAACGGTCTGGAGGCTTTTAGATGGGTCCTGGCGGGCTCTAGAAGGGTCTGGGTAACTTACAGGAACCCTGGGGGGTCTAGAAGGGTTTGGGGGCTTTTAGAAGGGTCCTGGGGAGCTCTAGAAGGGTCTAGGGGCTTTTAGAAGCGTCCTGGGGGGCTGTAGAAGGGTCTGGGGGCTTTTAAAATGGTCCTGCGGGGCTCTAGAATGGTCTAGGGGCTTTTAGATGGGGCCTGGGGTGTTCTAGAAGCGTCTGGGGGCATTCAGAAAGGTATAGGGTGCTTCTAGAAGGGTCTGGGGGAAATTAGAAGGGTCCTGGGAGGGTCTAGAGGGTCTATGGGCCAGTAGAAGTGTCCTGGGGGATTCTAGAAGGGTCTGGGGTCTTTTAGAAGGATCCTGGGAGGCTCTAGAAGGGTCTGGGGGCTTTTAGAAGGGTCCTGGGGGGCTCCAGAAGGGTCTGGGGGCTTTTAGAAGGGTCCTGGGGGGCTCTAGAAGGGTCTGGGGGCTTTTAGAAGGGTCCTGGGTGCATCTTGAGGGGTCTGGGTGCTTTTAGAAGGGACCGGGGGGGATCTAGAAGAGTGTGGGGGCTTTTAGAAGGGTCCTGGGGGCCTCTAGAAGGCTCTGGGTGCTTTTAGAAGAGTCCTGGGGGCTTCTAGAATGGTCTGAGGACATTTAGAAGGGTCCTGGGAGGATCTAGAAGGGTCTGAATGCTTTTAGAAGGGTCCCTGGGGGCTCTAGAAGGGTCTGGGGTATTTTAGAAGGGCCCTGGGGTGCTCTAGAAGCGTCTGGGGTCTTTGAGAAGGGTCCTGGGGGGCTCTAGAAGAGTCTGTTGGCTTTTAGAAGGGTCCTGTGAGGCTCTAGAAGGGTCTGGGTGCTTTTAGAATGATCCGGGGAGAGTCTAGAAGGGTCTGGGGTCTTTTAGAAGGGTCCTGGGTGGGTCTAGAATGGTCTGGGTGCTTTTAGATGGGTCCTGGGGGGTTTTAGAAGGGTCTGGGGGCTTTTAGAACTGTCCTGGGAGGCTCTAGAAGGGTCTGGGTTCTTTTAGAAGGGTCCTGGGTGACTCTAGAAGGGTCTGGGGGTTTTTAGAAGGGTCCTGGGTGGCTCTAGAAGGGACCTGGGGCTTTTAGAAGGGTTTTGGGGGCCTCTAGAAGGCTCTGGGTGCTTTTAGAAGGGTCCTGGGGGCATCTAGAAGGGTCTGAGGGCTTTTAGAAGGGTCCTGGGAGGATCTAGAAGGGTCTGCGGGCTTTTAGAAATATCCTGGGGGGCACTAGAAGGGTCTGGGGGCTTGTAGAAGGGTCCCTGGGGGCTCTAGAAGGGTCTGGGGGCTTTTAGAAAGTTCCTGGGGGGCTCTAGTATGGTCTGGTGTCTTTCAGAAGGGTCCTGGGTTGCTCTAGAAGGGTCTGGGTGCTTTTAGAACGGTCCTGGGTGTCTCTAGAAGGGTGTGGGTGATTTTAGAAGGGTCCTGGAGGGCTCTATAAGGGTCTGGGGTCTTTGAGAAGGGTCCTGATGGGCTCTAGAAGGGTGTGGTACCTTTTTGAAGGGTTCTGGGGACTTCTAGAAGAGTCTGGTGGCTTTTAGAAGGGTCCTGGGAGGCTCTAGAAGGGTCTGAGGGCTTTTATAATGATCCAGGGAGAGTCTAGAAGGGTCTGGGTTTTTTTTGATGGGTCCTGGGGGGCTCTAGAAGGGTCTGGGGGCTTTTAGAAGGGTCTTGGGGGGCTCTAGAAGGGTCTGTGAGCTGTCAGAAGAGTCCTGGGTGGCTCTGAAAGTGTCTGGGGGCTTTTAGTAGGGTCCTGTGGGCCTCTAGAAGGGTCTGGAGGTTTTTAGAATGGTCCTGGGGGTCTCTAGAAGGGTCTGGAGGCTTTTAGAAGGGTCCTGGGGGGCTCCAGAAGGGTGTGAGGGATTTTAGAAGGGTCCTGGGGGCATCTAGAAGGGTCTGGGGCATTTTAGAAAAGTCCTGGGGGCCTCGAGATGGGTCTGAGGGATTTTAGAAGGGTCCTGGGAGGCTCTAGAAGGGTCTGGGGGCTTTTAGAGGGGTCCTGGGGGGTTTTAGAAGGGTCTAGGGACTGTTAGAAGGGTCCTGGGGGGATCTAGATGTGTCTGGGGCTTTTAGAAGGGTCCTGCGGGAATCTAGAATGGTCTGGGTGCATTTAGAAGGGTCCTGCTGGGCTCTAGAAGGGTCTGGGTGTTTTTAGAAGGGTCCTGGGGCCTCTAGAAGGGTCTGTGAGCTCTTAGAATGATCCGGGGAGGGTCTAGAAGGGTCTGGGGGTTTTTGAAGGGTCCTGGGGGGATCTAGAAGGGTCTGGGTGCTTTTAGAAGGGTCCTGGGGGGCTCTAGAACGGTCTGGGTGCTTTTAGAAGGGTCCTGGGGGGCTCTAGAAGGGTCTGGGGGCTTTTAGAAGGGTCCTGGGGGGCTCTAGAAAGTCTGGGGGATTTTAGAAGGGTCCTGGGTGGCTCTAGAAGGGTCTTGGTGCTTTTAGAAGTTTCCTGGGTGGCTCTAGTAGGGTATAGGCGCTTTTAGAAGGGTCCTGGGGGCTCTAGAAGGGTCTGGTGTCTTTTAGAAAGGTCCTGGGAGGCTCTAGTAGGGTCTGGGGGCTTTCAGAAGGGTCTTGGGGGCTCTAGAAGGGTCTGGGGGCTTTCAGAAGGGTCCTGGGTTGCTCTAGAAGGGTCTGGGGACTTTTAGAAGGGTCGTATGGGGCTCTAGAAAGGTCTGGGGGCTTTTAGATGGGTCCTGGCGGGCTCTAGAAGGGTCTGGGTAACTTAGAGGGGCCCTGGGGTACTCTAGAATGGTCTGGGGTCTTTTAGAAGGGTCCTGGGGTGCTCTAGAAGGGACGTGGGGCCTTAAGAGGGGCCCTGGGTGGATCTAGATGGGTCTGGTGGCATTGAGAAGGGTCCTGGAGGGCTCTATAAGGGTCTGGGGTCTTTGAGAAGGGACCTGGGGGCCTCTAGAAGGTTCTGGGGGCTTTTAGAAGGGTCCTGGTGTCCTCTAGAACGGTCTGGGGGCTTTTAGAAGGGTCCTGGTAGGCTCTAGAAGGGTCTGGGGGCTTTTAGAAGGGTCCTGGGTTGCTCTGGAATGGTCTGGGGGACTTAAGACGTGCCCTGGGTGCCTCTAGAAGGGTCTGGTGGCTTTTAGAAGGGTCCTGGGAGGCTCTAGAAGGGTCTCAGGGCTTTAAGAAGGGTCCTGGGGGGCTCTAGAAGGGTCTGGGGGCTTTTAGAAGGTTCCTGCTGGCATCTAGAACCGTCTGGGGGCTTTTAGAATGGTCCTGGGAGCGTCTAGAAGGGTCTGGGGGCTTTTAGACGGGTCTTGGGAGGCTCTAGAAGGGTCTGGAGGCATTTAGAATGGTCCGGGGGGGGGCTCTAGAAGGGTCTGGGGGCTTTTAGAAGGATCCGGGGAGGGTCTAGAAGGGTCTGGGTACTTTTAGATGGGTCCTGAGGGGCTCTAGAAGGGTCTGGGATCTTTTAGAAGGGTCCTGGGGGCCTCTAGAATTGTCTGGAAGCTTTTAGAAGGGTTCTGGGGGGCTCTAGAAGGGTCTCGGGCTTTTAGAAGGGTCCTGGGTGCCGCTAGAAGGGTCTGGGGGCTTTCAGAATTGTCCTGGGGGCCTCTAGAGTAGTCTGGGGGCTATTCGAAGGGTCCGGGGGGGGCTCTAGAAGGGATTGGGTGCAATTAGATGGGTCCTGGGGGGCTCTAGAAGGGTCTGGGGGCTTTTAGAAGGGTCCTCGGGGGCTCTGGAAGGGTCTGGGGGCTTTTAGAGAGGTACTCGGGGGCCTCTAGGAGGGTCTTGGGGCTTTTAGAAGGGTCCTGGGTGGCTCTAGAAGGGTCTGGGGGCTTTTAGAAGGGTCCTGGGTGTCTCTAGAAGGGTCTGGGGGCTTTTAGAAGGGTCCTGGGGGCCTCTAGAAGGGTCTGGGGACTTTTAGAGTGGACCTTGGGGCCTCTAGAAGGGTCTGGGGGATTTTAGAAGGGTCCTGGGGAGCTCTAGAAGGGTCTGGGGTCTTTTAGAAGGGTCCTTGGGGGCTCGAGAAGTGTCTGGGGGCTTTTTGAAGGGTCCTGGGGGCCTCCAGAAGGGTCTAGGTGTTTTTAGAAGGATCCAGGGAGGGTCTAGAAGGGTCTGGGGGCTTTTAGAAGGGTCCTGGGGGGCTCTAGAAGGGTCTGGAGGCTTTTAGAATTGTCCTGGGGGGCTCTAGAAGTGTCTGGGGGCTTTTAGAAGGGTCCTGGGGGCATCTAGAAGGCTCTGGTGTCTTTTAGAAGGGTCCTGGGTGGCTCTAGAAGGGTCTGGGTGCTTTTAGAAGGGTCCTGGGGAGCTCGAGAAGGCTCTGGTGGCTTTTAGAAGGGTCCTGGGTGGCTATAGAAGGGTCTGGGGGCTTTTAGAAGGGTCCTGGGTGGCTCTAGAATGGCCTGGGGCATTTTTAAAGGACCCTGAAGGTCTCCAGAAGGGTCTGGGGGCTTTTAGAAGGGTTCTGGGTTGCTCTAGAATGGTCTGGGTGCTTTTAGAAGGTCCCTAAAAGGCTCTAAAGGGTCTGGGGCCTTTGTACACACCTGCAGGGAGACACCAGGATCAAGCAGGTGGGTTTCCCAGGCCCGGCTCCTCCTTTGCACTCCGGGTTTGCTGACCCCTGCGAATTCCCCAAATGTGCAAAATTAAAATTTTTGCTCTAGAAGCACCCAGACCCTTCTAGAGCCCCCCAGGAACCTTCTAAAAGCACCCAGACACGTCTAGAGCCCCCAGGAACATTCTAAAATCCCCCAGACCCTTTTAGAGACCCCAGTGTGCTTCTCAAAGCCCCCGGACTTTCTAGAGCCCCCCAAAACCTTATAAAGGCCCCCAAAATCTTATAAAGCCCCCCAGACCCTACTAAACCCCCTTAGGACCCTTCTACTATACCCTAGACCCTTCTAGAGCCACCGAGGACCCATCTAAAAGGCCCCAGACTCTTCCGGAGCACCTTAGGAACCTTTTTAGAGACCCTAGACCCTCCTAGATCTTTCAAGGACTCTTCTAAGATCCCCGAGACACTTCTAGGGGTTAGAGGTAGGGTTAGAGTTAGGGTTAGAGTTAGGGTTAGGGTTAGGGTTAGGGTTAGGGTTAAGGTTAGGGTTAGGGTTAGGGTTAGGGTTAGAATTAGGGTTAGGGTTAGGGTTAGGGTTAGGGTTAGGGTTAGGGTTAGGGTTAGGGTTAGTGTTAGGGTTAGGGTTAGGGTTAAGGTTAGGGTTAGGGTTAGGGTTAGGGTTAGGGTTAGAATTAGGGTTAGGGTTAGGGTTAGGGTTAGGGTTAGGGTTAGGGTTAGGGTTAGGGTTAGAGTTAGGGTTAGGGTTAGGGTTAGGGTTAGGGTTAGGGTTAGGGTTAGGGTTAGGGTTAGGGTTAGGGTTAGGGTTAGAGTTAGGGTTAGGGTTAGGGTTACGGTTAGGGTTAGGGTTAGGGTTAGGGTTAGATTTAGGGTTAGGGTTAGGGTTAGGGTTAGGGTTATGGTTAGGGTTAGGGTTAGGGTTAGGGTTAGGGTTAGAGTTAGGGTTAGGGTTAGGGTTATTGTTAGGGTTAGGGTTAGGGTTAGGGTTAGGGTTATGGTTAGGGTTAGAGTTAGGACAACCTAGGACCTTCAAGGGCCCTTGTAAAAGCCCTCAGACCGTTCAACATCCCCTCAGGCACCTCCTAACAGCACCCAGACCCGTCTAGAACCCCCCAGGATCCTCCTAACAGGCCCCAGACAATTCTAGAGCCTCCCAGGACCCTTCTAAAAGCCCCCAGACCCTTCTAGACAACCCCAGAACCATTTTAAAAGCCCCCAGACCATTCTAGACCCTCTCAGGACCCTTCTAAAAGCACCCAGACATTTCTAGAGCCCCCCAGGACTCATCTAAAACCCCCAGACCCTTCTATAGCCATCCAGGGCCTTTCTAAAAGAACACAGACCCTTCTAGAGCCCCCCAGGACTCTTTTTACAGGCCCCAAACACTTCCAGAACATCACAGTACCCTTCTAAAAGCCCCCAGACATTTCTAGAGAACCCCAGGACCCTTCTAAAAGCCTCCAGACTATTCTAGAGGCCCGCAGGACCCTTCTGAAAGCCCCCAGACCCTTCTAGAGCCCCCCAGGGCCCTTCTAAAAGACCCCAGACCATTCTAGAGCCCCCCAGGACCCTTCTAAAAGCCCCCAGACATTTCTAGAGACACCCAGGGTCCCTCTAAAAGCACCCAGACCCTTCTAGAGCTTCCCAGGACCCTTCTAAAAGCTAACAGACCCTTCTAGAGCCTCCCAGGACCCTTCTAAAATCCCACAGACCCTTCTAGAGCCCCCCAGGACTCTTCTAAAAGCCCCCAGACCCTTCTAGACCCTCCCCGGATCCTTCTAAAAGCACCCAGACCCTTCTAGAGCCTCCTAGTACCCTTCTAAAAGCCCCCAGACCATTCTAGAGGCAGCCAGGACCATTTTAAAAGCCACCAGAGCCTTATAGATGACCCCAGGACCCTTCTAAAAGCCCCCACACCCTTCTAGAGCCCCCCAGAACCCTTCTAAAATCCTCCAGACCCTTCTAGAGCCCCCCAGGACCCTTCTAAACCCCCCAGACCCTTCTAGAGCCTCCCCGTATCATTCTAAAAGCCCCCAGACCCTTCTAGAGGCTCCCAGGACCCTTCTAAAAGCCGCCAGACCCTTCTAGAGCCACCCCGGATCCTCCTAAAAGCCCCCAGACCCTTCTAGAGGCTCCCCGGATTCTTCTAAATGCACCCAGACCAATCTGAATCCTCCCAGGACCATTCTAAAAGGCCCCAGACCCTTCTAGAGGCCCCCAGGACCCTTCTGAAAGCCCCCAGACCCTTCTAGAGCCCCCCAGGACCCTTCTAAAAGCCTCCAGACCCTTCTAGAGGCTCCCAGGACCCTTCTGAAAGCCCCCAGACCGTTCTAGAGCTCCCCAGGACCTTCTAAAAGCCCCCAGACCCTTCTAGATCACCCCGGGACCCTTCTAGAAGCCCCCAGACCCTTCTAGAGCCTCCAAGGCCCCTTTTAAAAGCCCCCAGACCCTTCTAGAGCCCCTCATTATACTTCTAAAAGCCCCCAGACCCTTCTAGAGCCTCCCAGGACCCTTCTAAAAGACCCCAGACCCTTCTAGAGCCCCCCAGGATCCTTCTAAAATTCCCCAGACCCCTCTAGAGCCCCCCAGGACCCTTCTAAATGCCCCCAGACCCTTCTAGAGCCCCCCAGGACCCTTCTAAAATCCTCCAGACTATTCTAGAGGCCCGCAGGACCCTTCTGAAAGCCCCCAGACCCTTCTAGACCCCCCAGGGCCTTTCGAAAAGACCCCAGACCATTCTAGAGCCCCTTAGGACTTATCTAAAAGCCCCCAGAACATTCTAGAGCCCCCCAGGAGAATTCTAAAAGCCCCCAGACACTTCTAGAGACATCCAGGGCCCCTCTAAAACCAAACAGACCCTTCTAGAGCCCCCCTGGACCCTTCTAAAATCACACAGACCCTTCTAGAGCCTCCCAGGACCATTCTAAAAGCCCCCAGACCCTTCTAGACCCTCCCCGGATCCTTCTAAAAGCACCCAGACCTTTCTAGAGCCTCCCAGTACCCTTCTAAAATCCCCCAGACCATTCTAGAGCCCCCCAGGACCCTTCTAAAAGCCCCCACACCCTTCTAGAGCCTCCCAGGACCCTTCTAAAAGCCTCCAGACCCTTCTAGAGCCACCCAGGACCCTTCTGAAAGCCACCAGAGCCTTCTAGAGTCTCCCCGTATCTTTCTAAAAGTCCCCAGACCCTTCTAGAGCCCCCCAGGACCCTTCTAGAAGCCCCCAGACCCTTCTAGACCCTCCCCGGATCCTTCTAAAAGAACCCAGACCTTTCTAGAGCCTCCCAGTACCCATCTAAAATCCCCCAGACCATTCTACACCCCCCCAGGACCCTTCTAAAAGCCCCCACACCCTTATAGATCCCACCAGGACCATTCTAAAAGCCTCCAGACCCTTCTAGAGCCCCCCAGGACCCTTCTGAAAGCCCCCAGACCCTTCTAGAGTCTCCCCGTATCATTCTAAAAGCCCCCAGACCCTTCTAGAGGCCCCCAGGACCCTTCTACAAGCCGCCAGACCGTTCTAGATCCACCCCGGATCCTTCTAAAAGCCCCCAGACCCTTCTAGAGGCTCCCCGGATGCTTCTAAAAGCCCCCAGACCCTTCTAGAGCCCCCCAGGACCCTTCTAAAAGCCCCCAGACCCTTCTAGAGACACCCAGGACCCTTCTAAATGCCCCCAGACCCTTCTAGAGCCACCCAGGACCCTTCAAAAAGCACCCAGACCCTTCTAGAGGCCCCCAGGAACCTTCTGAAAGCCCCCAGACCCTTCTAGAGCCCCCCAGGACCCTTCTAAAAGCCTCCAGACCCTTCTAGAGGCCCCCAGGACCCTTTTGAAAGCCCCCAGACCATTCTAGAGCCCCCCCAGGACCCTTCTAAAAGCCCCCAGACACTTCTAGAGCCACCCAGGACCCTTCTAAACTCGCCCAGACCCTTCTAGAGCCCCACAGGACCCTTCTAAAAGCCTCCAGACCCTTCTAGACCCTTCCCGGATCTTTCTAAAAGCACCCAGACTCTTCTAGAGCTTCCCAGGACCCTTCTAAAAGCCCCTAGACCCTTCTAGATCCCCACTGGACCCTTCTAAAAGCCCCCAGACCCTTCTAGAGACACCCAGGACCCTTCTAAAAGGCCCCAGACCCTTCTAGAGACCCGCAGGACCATTCTAAAAGCCCCCAGACCCTTCTAGAGCTCCCCAGGACAATTCTAAAAGCCCCCAGACCCTTCTAGAGGCCCCAAGGGCCCCTCTAATGTTCCCCAGACCATTCTAGAGCCCTCAAGGACCCTTCTAAAAGCCCCCAGACCCTTCTGGAGCCTACCAGGACCCTTCTAAAAGCTCCCAGACACTTCTTGAGCTCCCCTGGACCCTTCTAAAAGCCCCCAGACACTTCTAGAGGCCCCCAGGGCCCCTCTAATGGTCCCCAGACCCTTCTAGAGCCCCCAAGGACCCATCTAAAATAACCCGACCTTTCTAGAGGACCCCAGGACCCTTCTAAAGCCCCCAGACCCTTCTAGACCCTCCCCGGATCCTTCTAAAAGCCCCCAGACCATTCTAGAGCCTCCACGGACCCTTCTAAAAGACACCAGACCATTGTAGAGCTCTCCAGGACCGTTCTAAAATCACCCAGACCCTTCTAGAGGCCCCTAGAACCCTTCCAAAAGCCCCCAGACCCTTCTAGAGGCACCCAGGGCCCTTCTAAAAGCACCCAGACCCTTTTAGAGACTCCCCGGATCCTTCTAAAAGACCCCAGACCCTTCTAGACCCTCCCCGGATCGTTCTAAAAGCACCCAGACCCATCTGGAGCCTCCCAGGACCCTTCTAAAAGCCCCCAGACCATTCTAGAGCCCCCCAGGACCCTTCTGAAAGACCCCAGACCATTCTAGAGCCTCCACGGACCCTTCTAAAATCCCCCAGACCATTGTAGAGCTCTCCAGGACCCTTCTAAAATCACCCAGACCCTTCTAGAGGCCCCTAGAACCCTTCCAAACGCCCCCAGACCCTTCTAGAGGCACCCAGGGCCCTTCTAAAAGCACCCAGACCCTTTTAGAGACTCCCCAGATGCTTCTAAAAGCCCCCAGACCCTTCTAGACCCTCCCCGGATCGTTCTAAAAGCACCCAGACCCATCTGGAGCCTCCCAGGACCCTTCTAAAAGCCCCCAGACCCTTCTAGAGCCCCCCAGGACCCTTCTGAAAGCCCCCAGACCCTTCTAGAGCCCCCCAGGACCCTTCTGAATGCCCCCAGACCCTTCTAGAGCCACCCAGGACCCTTCTAAAAGCACCCAGACCCTTCTAGACCCTCCCCGGATCCTTCTAAAAGCACCCAAACACTTCTAGAGCCTCACAGGACCCTTCTAAAATCCCTCAGACACTTCTAGAGGCCCCCAGGACCCCTCTGAAAGCCCCCAGAGCCTTCTAGATGCCCCCAGGACACTTCTACAAGACCTCATACCCTTCTAGAGCCCACCAGGACCCTTCTAAAAACCCCCATACCCTTCTAGAGCCCCCAAAGACCCTTCTAAAAGGCCCCAGACCCTTTTAGAGTCTCCCAGGACCCTTCTAAAAGCACCTAGACTCTTCTAGATCTCCCCAGGACCATTCTAATACCCTCAGACCATTCTAGAGGCCCCCAGGGCCCCTCTAATGGTCCCCAGACCTTTCTAGAGCCCTCAAGGACCTTTCTAAAAGCCCCCAGACCCTTCTAGAGACCCGCAGGACCCTTCTAAAAGCCCCCAGAACCTTCTAGACCCTCCCAGGACCCCTCTAAAAGCCCCCAGACCCGTCTAGAGCCCCCCAGGACCCTTCTAAAAGCCCCCAGACTCATCTAGACGCCCCTAGTACCCTTCCAAAAGTCTCCAGACCGTTCTAGAGGCCCCCAGGACCCTTCTAAAAGCCCCCAGACCCTTCTAGATCCTCCCAGGACCCTTCTAAAAGCTCCCAGACACTTCTGAAGGTATCCAGGACCCTTCTAAAATCCCCCAGACCCTTCTAGAGGACACCAGGGCCCCTCTAAAAGATCCCAGACCCTTCTAAAAGCCACCAGGTACCATTTAAAAGCGCCCAGACCCTTCTAGTTGCCCCCAGGACCCTTCTAAAAGCCTCCAGACCCTTCTAGAGCTCCCCAGGACCCTTCTAATGGCACCCAGACCATTCTAGAGCCCCCCAGGACCATTCTAAAAGCCCCCAGACCCTTCTAGAGCCTCCCAGGACCCTTCTAAAAGACCCCAGTCCATTCTAGAGCCCCCCAGGACGCTTCTGAAAGCCCCCAGACCCTTCTACAGCCCCCCGGGACCCTTCTAAAATCCCCCAGACCCTTCTAGAGCCCCAAGGTCCCTTCTAAAAGCCCCCAGACCCTTCTAGACACTCCCCGGATCCTTCTAAAAGCACCCAGACCCTTCTAGAGCCTCCCAGGACTCTTCTGAAAGACCCCAGACCATTCTAGAGCCCCCAGGACCCATCTAAAAGCACCCAGAACATTCTAGAGACCCCCAGGTCCCTTCTAAAAGCCCCCACACCCTTCTAGAGCCCCCCAGGACGCTTCTAATAGCCTCCAGACCTTTCTAGACCCCCCCGGAGCATTCTAGAAGACCCCAGACCCTTTTAGAGCCTCCCCGGATCCTTCTAAAAGCACCCAGAGCCTTCTAGACGCCCCCAGGAGCCTTCTAAAAGCCCCCAGACCCTTCTAGACCCTCCCCGGATCGTTCTAAAAGCACCCAGATCCATCTGGAGCCTCCCAGGACCCTTGTAAATGCCCCCAGACCCTTCTAGAGCCCACCAGGACCCTTCTGAAAGCACCCAGACACTTCTAGATCCTCCCAGGACCCTTCTAAGAGCCCCCAGACCCTTCTAGACCCTCCTCGGATGCATCTAAAAGCACCCAGACCCTTCTAGAGCCTCCCAGGAGCCTTCTAAAATCCCTCAGACCCTTCTATAGGCCCCCAGGACCCTTCTAAAAGCCCCCAGAGCCTTCTAGATGCCCCCAGGACCCTTCTAAAAGCCCTCAGAGCCTTCTAGAGCCCCCCAGGAGCCTTCTAAAAGCCCCCAGACCCTTCTAGACCCTCCCAGGACCATTCTAAAAGCCCCCAGACCCTTCTAGAGCACCTCAGGACCCTTCTAAAATATCCCAGACCCTTCTAGAGGCACCCAGGACCCCTCTAATGGTCCCCAGACCCTTCTAGAGCCCCCAAGGACCATTCTAAATGCCCCCAGAGCCTTCTAGACCCTCCCCGGATCATTCTAAAAGCTACCAGACCCTTCTAGAGCCCCCAGGACCCTTCTAAAAGCCCCCAGACCCTTCTAGAGACTCCACGGACCCTTCTAATAGCCCCCGGACCAGTCTAGAGCTCTCCAGGTCCGTTCTAAAATCCCCCAGATCCTTCTAGATGCCCCTAGGACCCTTTCAAAAGCCTCCAGACCCTTCTAGAGCCCCCCCGGGCCCTTCTGAAAGCCCCCAGACCCTTCTAGAGCCCCCCAGGACCATTCTAGAAGCCCCCAGACCATTCTAGAGGCCCCCAGGACTCTTCTAAAAGCCCCCAGACCATTCTAGAGCTCCCCAGGACCCTTCTAAAAGCACCCAGACCCTACTAGAGTCCCGCAGGACCCTTCTAAAAGCCCCCAGACCCTTCTAGAGCCCCCCAGGACCATTTTAAAATCCCACAGACCCTTCTAGAGCCCCCCAGGACGCTTCTAAGAGCACCCAGGCCCTTCTAGACCCTCCTCGGATGCATCTAAAAGCACCCAGACCCTTCTAGAGCCTCCCAGGAACCTTCTAAAATCCCTCAGACGCTTCTAGAGGCTCCCAGAGACTTCTAGATGCCCCCAGGACCCTTCTAAAATCCCTCACACCCTTCTAGAGGCCCCCAGGACCCTTCTAAAAGCACCTAGACCCTTCTAGAGCCTTACAGGACCCTTCTAAAAGCCCCCAGACCCTTCTAGAGCCTCCCAGGACCCTTCTAAAAGCCCCCAGACCATTATAGAGCCCCCCAGGACCCTTCTAAAAGCCCCCAGACCCTTCTAGAGCCTCCACGGACCCTTCTAAAAGCCCCCAGACCATTCTAGAGCTCCCCAGGACCCTTCTAAAAGCCTCTAGACCCTTCTAGAGTCCCGCAAGACCTTTCTAAAAGCCCCCAGACCCTTCTAGAGCCCCCCAGGACCTTTCTAAAATCACCCAGACCCTTCTAGAGCCCCCCAGAACCCTTCTAAAAGCACCCAGACCCTTCTAGACCCTCCCCAGATCCTTCTAAAAGCACCCAGACCCTTCTAGAGCCTCCCAGGAACCTTCTAAAAGCCCTCACACCCTTCTAGAGGCCCCCAGGACCCTTCTAAAAGCCCCCAGACCCTTCTAGAGCCTCCCAGGACCCTTCTAAAAGGCCCAGACCCTTCTAGAACTCCCCAGGACCATTCTAAAATACCCCAGACACTTCTATGGGCCCCCAGGGCCCCTCTAATGGTTCCCAGACACTTCTAGAGCCCCCCAGGACCCTTCTGAAAGCCCCCAGACCCTTCTAGAGGACCCTACCAACATCTCAAAAGGCCCCAGACCCTTCTAGAGCCCCCCAGGACCCTTCTGAAAGCCCCCAGACCCTTCTAGAGCCCCCCAGGACCCTTCTAAAAGACCCCTAACCCTTCTAGAGCCACCCAGGACCCTTCTAAAAGACTCCAGACCCTTCTAGAAGCCCGCAGGACTCTTCTAAAGCCCCCAGACCATTCTATGCCCCCCCAGGACTCTTCTAAAAGCCCCCAGACCCTTCTAGAGCCCCCCAGGACCATTCTAAAAGCCCCCTGACCATTCTAGAGCCACCCAGGACTCTTCTAAAAGCCCCCAGACCATTCTAGAGCCCACCAGGACTCTTCTAAAAGCCCCCAGACCGTTCTAGAGCCCCCCAGGACCCTTTTAAAAGCCCCCAGACCATTCTAGAGCTACCCAGGACCCTTCTAAAAGCCAACAGACCATGCTAGAGCCACCCAGGACCCTTCTAAAATCCCACAGACCCTTCTAGACCTTCCCCGGATCCTTCTAAAAGCACCCAGACCCTTCTAGAGCCTCCCAGGAACCGTCTAAAATCCCTCAGACCCTTCTAGATACCCCCAGGACCATTCTAAAAGCCCCCACACCCTTCTAGAGCACCCCAGGACGCTTCTAAATACCTCCAGACCCTTCTAGAGCCACCCAGGTCCCTTCTAAAAGCCCCCAGACCCTTCTAGAAGGCCCCCAGTACCCTTCTAAAAGCCGCCAGACCCTTTTAGAGCCTCCCCGGATGCTTCTAAAAGCCCACAGACACTTCTAGAGTCCCCCAGGACCATTCTGAAAGCCCCCAGACCCTTCTAGAGACCCCGGGACCCTTTTAAAAGCCTCCAGACCCTTCTAGAGGCCCCCAGGACCCTTCTGAAAGCCCCCAGACCCTTCTAGAGCCCCCCAGGACCCTTCTAAAAGCCTCCAGACCCTTCTAGAGGCTCCCAGGACCCTTCTGAAAGCCCCCAGATCGTTCTAGAGCTCCCCAGGACCTTCTAAAAGCCCCCAGACACTTCTAGAGCCCCCCAGGACCCTTCTGAAAGCACCCAGACCCTTCTACAGCCCCCCGGGACCCTTCTAAAATCCCCCAGACCCTTCTAGAGCCACAAGGTCCCTTCTAAAAGCCCCCAGACCCTTCTAGACCCTCCCCGGATCCTTCTAAAAGCACCCAGACCATTCTAGAGCCTCCCAGGACCCTTCTGAAAGACCCCAGACCCTTCTACAGCCCCCCAGGACCCTTCTAAAAGCACCCAGACCATTCTAGAGCCCCCAGGACACATCTAAAAGCACCCAGAACATTCTAGAGACCCCCAGGTCCCTTCTAAAAGCCCCCACACCCTTCTAGAGCCCCCCAGGACGCTTCTAATAGCCTCCAGACCTTTCTAGACCACCCCGGAGCATTCTAGAAGCCCCCAGACCCTTTTAGAGCCTCCCCGGATCCTTCTAAAAGCCCCCAGACACTTCTAGATGCCCCCAGGAGCCTTCTAAAAGCCTCCAGACCTTTCTAGAGCCACCCAGGACCCTTCTAAAAGCCCCCAGACCCTTCTAGACCCTCCCCGGATCGTTCTAAAAGCACCCAGAACCATCTGGAGCCTCCCAGGACCCTTGTAAATGCCCCCAGACCCTTCTAGAGCCCCACAGGACCCTTCTAAAAGGCCCAGACCCTTCTAGAACTCCCCAGGACCATTCTAAAATCCCCCAGACCCTTCTATAGGCCCCCAGGACCCCTCTAATGGTCCCCAGACCCTTCTAGAGCCCCCAAGGACCATTCTAAAAGCCCCCAGATCCTTCTAGACCCTCCCCGGATCATTCTAAAAGCTATAAGACCCTTCTAGAGTCCCCCAGGACCCTTCTAAAAGCCCCCAGACCCTTCTAGAGATTCCACGGACCCTTCTAATAGCCCCCGGACCATTCTAGAGCTCTCCAGGACCGTTCTAAAATCCTCCAGATCCTTCTAGATGCCCCTAGGACCCTTTCAAAAGCCCCCAGAACCTTCTAGAGCCCCCCAGGACCATTCTAGAAGCCCCCAGACCATTCTAGAGCCCCCCAGGACTCTTCTAAAAGCCCCCAGACCATTCTAGAGCTCCCCAGGACCCTTCTAAAAGCCTCCAGACACTTCTAGAGTCCCGCAGGACCATTGTAAAAGCCCCCAGACCCTTCTAGAGCCCCCCAGGACCATTCTAAAATCCCCCAGACCCTTCTAGAGCCCCCCAGGACCCTTCTAAGAGCCCCCAGGCCCTTCTAGACCCTTTTCGGATGCATCTAAAAGCACCCAGACCCTTCTAGAGCCTCCCAGGAACCTTCTAAAATCACTCAGACCTTTCTAGAGGCTCCCAGGACCCTTCTAAAAGCACCCAGAGCCTTCTAGATGCCCCCAGGACCCTTCTAAAATCCCTCACACCCTTCTAGAGGCCCCCTAGACCCTTCCAGAGCCTCCCAGGACCCTTCTAAAAGCCCCCAGACCCTTCTAGAGCCTCCCAGGATCCTTCTAAAAGCCCCCAGACCATTATAGAGCCACCCAGGACCCTTCTAAAAGCCAACAGACCATTCTAGAGCCACCCAGGACCCTTCTAAAATCCCACAGACACTTCTAGAGCCCCCCAGGACCCTTCTAAAAGAACCCAGACCCTTCTAGACCTTCCCCGGATCCTTCTAAAAGCACCCAGACCCTTCTAGAGCCTCCCAGGAACCGTCTAAAATCCCTCAGACCTTTCTAGATGCCCCCAGGACCCTTCTAAAAGCCCCCACACCCTTCTAGAGCACCCCAGGACGCTTCTAAAAACCTCCAGACCCTTCTAGAGCCACCCAGGACCCTTCTAAAAGCCCCCAGACCCTTCTAGAGGCCCCCAGTACCCTTCTAAAAGCACCCAGTCCATTCTAGAGCCTCCCAGGACCCTTCTAAAATCCCCCAGACCATTCTAGAGCTCCCCAGGACCCTTCTAAAAGCCTCTAGACACTTCTAGAGTCCCGCAGGACCTTTCTAAAAGCCCCCAGACCCTTCTAGAGCCCCCCAGGACCATTCTAAAATCCCCCAGACCCTTCTAGAGGCACCCAGGGCCCCTCTAATGGTCCCCATACCCTTCTAGAGCCCACAAGGACCTTTCTAAAAGCCCTCAGACCCTTCCAGACCCTAACCGGATCCTTCTAAAAGCCCCCAGACCCTTCTAAAGCCCCCCAGGACCATTCTAAAAGCCCCCAGACCATTCTAGAGCCTCCACGGACCCTTCTATAAGCCACCAGACCCATCTAGAGCTCCCCAGCACAATTCTAAAAGCCCCCAGACCCTTCTAGAGGCCCTTAGGTCCCCTCTAATGGTCCCCAGACCCTTCTAGAGCCCCCAAGGACACTTCTAAAAGCCCGCAGACCCTTCTAGAGGCCCCCAGGACCCTTCTAAAAGCCCCCAGACACTTCTTGAGCTCCCCAGGACCCTTCTAAAAGCCCCCAGACACTTCTAGAGGCCCCCAGGGCCCCTCTAATGCTCCCCAGACCCTTTTAGAGCCCCCAAGGACCCTTCTAAAAGACCCCAGACCCTTCCAGACCCTCCCCGGATCCTACTAAATGCCCCCAGACCCTTCTAGAGCCCCCCAGGACCCTTCTAAAAGCCCCCAGACCATACTAGAGCCTCCACGGACCCTTCCAAAAGCCCCCAGACCCTTCTAGAGGCACTCAGGGCCATTCTAAAAGCACCCAGACCCTTTTAGATACTCCCCGGATCCTTCTAAAAGCCCCCAGACCCTTCTAGAATCTCCCCGGATCGTTCTAAAAGCACCCAGACCCAATTGGAGCCTCCCAGGACCCTTCTAAAAGCCACCAGACCATTCTAGAGCCCCCCAGGACCCTTCTGAAAGCCCCCAGACCATTCTAGAGCCTCCACGGACCCTTCTAAAAGCCCCCAGACCATTGTAAAGCTCTCCAGGACCCTTCTAAAATCACCCAGACCCTTCTAGAGGCCCCTAGAACCCTTCCAAAAGCCCCCAGACCATTCTAGAGGCACCCAGGGCCCTTCTAAAAGCATCCAGACCCTTTTAGAGACTCCCCGGATGCTTCTAAAAGCCCCCAGACCCTTCTAGACCCTCCCCGGATCGTTCTAAAAGCACCCAGACCCATCTGGAGCCTCCCAGGACCCTTCTAAAAGCCCCCAGACCCTTCTAGAGCCCCCCAGGACCCTTCTAAATGCCCCCAGACCCTTCTAGAGGAACGCAGGACACATTTCAAAGCCCCCAGACCCTTCCAGAGCCACCCAGGACCATTCTGAAAGGTCCCAGACCCTTCTAGAGCCCCCCAGGACCCTTCTAAAAGCACCCAGACCATTCTAGAGCTACACAGGACCCTTCTAAAAGCCCCCAGACCCTTCTAGAGGCCTCCAGGACCCTTCTGACAGCCCCCAGACCCTTCTAGAGCCCCCCAGGACCCTTCTATAAGCCCCCAGACCCTTCTAGACGCTCCCCGGATCCTTCTAAAAGCACCCAGACCCTTCTAGAGCCTCCCAGGACCCTTCTAAAATCCCTCAGAC
Organism: Clamator glandarius; assembly: GCA_033459285.1. Lineage (NCBI taxonomy): Eukaryota > Metazoa > Chordata > Aves > Cuculiformes > Cuculidae > Clamator > Clamator glandarius. The sequence continues at coordinate 17,738 of JAUNZM010001906.1, read as the reverse complement.
CCTTCTAGAGCACCCCAGGACCCTTCTAAAAGCCCCCAGACCATTCTCGAGCTACACAGGACCCTTCTAAAAGCACCCAGACCATTCTAGAGCCCCCCAGGACCCTTCTGAAAGCCCCCAGACCATTCTAGAGCCTCCACGGACCCTTCTAAAAGCCCCCAGACCATTGTAAAGCTCTCCAGGACCCTTCTAAAATCACCCAGACCCTTCTAGAGGCCCCTAGAACCCTTCTAAAAGCCCCCAGACCCTTCTAGAGGCACCCAGGGCCCTTCTAAAAGCATCCAGACCCTTTTAGAGACTCCCCAGATCGTTGTAAAAGCACCCAGACCCATCTGGAGCCTCCCAGGACCCTTCTAAAAGCCCCCAGACCCTTCTAGAGCCCCCCAGGACCTTTCTAAAAGCCCCCAGACCCTTCTAGAGCCCCCCAGTACCATTCTAAAAGCCCCCAGACCATTCTAGAGCCACACAGGACCATTCTAATAGCCTCCAGATCCTTCTAGAGCCTCCCAGGACAATTCTAAAAGCCCCCAGACACTTCTAGAGACCCCCAGGACCCTTCTAAATCGCCCAGACCCTTCTAGAGCCCCCCAGGAACCTTCTAAAAGCACCCAGACCCTTCTAGAGCCCCACAGTACCCCTCTAAGAGACCCCAGACAATTCTAGAGCCCCCCATGACCCTTCTAAAAGCCCCCAGACCATTCTAGAGCCCCCCAGGACCCTTCTAAATGCCCCCAGACCCTTCTAGAGCCCACCAGGACCATTCTAAATGCCCCCAGACACTTCTAGAGCCCCCCAGGACCATTCTAATAGCCTCCAGATCCTTCTAGAGGCCCGCAGGACACATTTCAAAGCAACCAGACTATTCCAGAGCCACCCAGGACCTTTCTGAAAGGTCCCAGACCCTTCTAGAGCCCCCCAGGACCCTTCTAAAAGCCCCCAGACCATTCTAGAGCTACACAGGACCCTTCTAAAAGCCCCCAGACCCTTCTAGAGGCCTCCAGGACACTTCTGACAGCCCCCAGACCCTTCTAGAGCACCCCAGGACCCTTCTAGAAGCTCCCAGACCCTTCTAGAGCCCCCCAGGACCCTTCTATAAGCCCCCAGACCCTTCTAGACGCTCCCCGGATCCTTCTAAAAGCACCCAGACCCTTCTAGAGCCTCCCAGGACCCTTCTAAAATCCCTCAGACTTTTCTAGAGGCCACCAGGAACCTTCTAAAATCCCACAGACACTTCTAGAGCCCCCCAGAACCCTTCTAAAAGCCCTCACACCATTCTGGAGTCCCCCAGGACCCTTCTAAAAGCCCTCGGACTCTTCTAGAACCCCCAGGACCCTTCTAAAAGCCCCCAGACCCTTCTAGAGACCCGCAGGACCTTTCTAAAAGCACCCAGACCCTTCTAGAGACTCCCAGGACCCTTCTAAAAGCCCCCAGACCCTTCTAGAGCTCCCCAGGACCCTTCTAAAATCCCCCAGACCTTCTAGAGTTCCCCAGGGCCCCTCTAATGGTCCCCAGACCCTTCTAGAGCCCCCTAGGACCCTTCTAAAAGCCCTCAGACCCTTCGAGAGATCCGCAGGACCCTTCTAAAAGCCCCCAGACCCTTCTAGAGCCTCCCCGGACCCTTCTAAAAGCACCCAGACCCTTCTAGAGCTCCCCAGGACCCTTCTAAAATAACCCAGACCCTTCTAGAGGCACCCAGGGCCCATCTAATGGTCCCCAGACCCTTCTAGATCACCGAAGGACCCTTCTAAAAGCCCCCAGAGCCTTCTAGACCCTCCCCGGATCCTTCTAAAAGCCCCCAGACCCTTCTAGAGCCCCCCAAGACCCTTCTAAAAGCCCCCAGACCCCTCTAGAACCTCCACTGACCCTTCCAAAAGCACCCAGACCATTCTAGAGCTCTCCAGGACCCTTCTAAAAGCCCCCAGACCATTCCAGAGCTCTCCAGGAACCTTCTAAAATCCCCCAGACACTTCTAGAGGCCCCTAGGACCCTTCCCAAAGCCCGCAGACCCTTCTAGAGGCACCCAGCACCCTTCTAAAAGACTCCAGACCATTATAGAGCCCCCCAGGACTCTTCTAACAGCCCCCTGACCCTTCTAGAGCCCCCCAGTACCATTCTAAAAGCCCCCAGACCATTCTAGAGCCACACAGGACCCTTCTAAAAGCCCCTAGACACTTCTAGATCCCCCCAGGACCCTTCTGAAAGCCCCCAGACCATTCTAGAAGCAGCCAGGACCCTTCCAATAGCCCCCAGACCATTCTTGACCCCCCAAGGATCCTTCTAAAAGCCCACAGAACATTCTAGAGCCCTCCAGGACCCTTCTAAATCCCCCAGACCCTTCTAGAGGCCCCCAGGAACCTTCTAAAAGCACCCAGACCCTTCTAGAGCCCCACAGGACCCCTCTAAGAGCCCCCAGACACTTCTAGAGCCACCCAGGACCCTTCTAAAAGCCCCCAGACCATTCTAGACGCCCCCAGGATCCTTCTAAAAGCCCCCAGACCATTCTAGAGCCCCCCAGGACCATTCTAAATGCCCCCAGACCCTTCTAGAGCCCCCCAGGACCATTCTAAAAGCCTCCAGACCCTTCTAGAGCCCCACAGGACCCCTCTAAGAGCCCCCAGACACTTCTAGAGCCACCCAGGACCCTTCTAAAAGCCCCCAGACCATTCTAGACGCCCCCAGGATCCTTCTAAAAGCCCCCAGACCATTCTAGAGCCCCCCAGGACCATTCTAAATGCCCCCAGACCCTTCCAGAGCCACCCAGGACATTTCTGAAAGGTCCCAGACCCTTCTAGAGCCCCCCAGGACCCTTCTAAAAGCCCCCAGACCATTCTAGAGCTACACAGGACCCTTCTAAAAGCCCCCAGACGCTTCTAGAGGCCTCCAGGACCCTTCTGACAGCCCCCAGACCCTTCTAGAGCACCCCAGGACCCTTCTAAAATCCCCCAGACCCTTCTAGAGCCCCCCAGGACCCTTCTATAAGCCCCCAGACCCTTCTAGACGCTCCCCGGATCCTTCTAAAAGCACCCAGACCCTTCTAGAGCCTCCCAGGACCCTTCTAAAATGCCTCAGACCTTTCTAGAGGCCACCAGGACCCTTCTAAAATCCCCCAGACGCTTCTAGAGCCCCCCAGAACCCTTCTAAAAGCCCTCACACCCTTCTGGAGTCCCCCAGGACCCTTCTAAAAGCCCTCGGACTTTTCTAGAACCCCCAGGATCCTTCTAAAAGCCCCCAGACCCTTCTAGAGACCCGCAGGACCTTTCTAAAAGCCCCCAGACCATTCTACAGCCACACAGGACCCTTCTAAAAGCCCCCAGACCCTTCTAGAGGCCCCCAGGACCCTTCTAAAATCCCCCAGACCTTCTAGAGTTCCCCAGGGCCACTCTAATGGTCCCCAGACCCTTCTAGAGCCCCCCAGGACCCTTCTAAAAGCCCCCAGACCCATCTAGAGCTCCCCAGGACCCTTCTAAAATAACCCAGACCCTTCTAGAGGCACCCAGGGCCCCTCTAATGGTCCCCAGAACCTTCTAGATCACCCAAGGACCCTTCTAAAAGACCCCAGAGCCTTCTAGACCCTCCCCGGATCCTTCTAAAAGCCCCCAGACCCTTCTAGAGCCCCCCAAGACCCTTCTAAAATCCCCCAGACCCCTCTAGAACCTCCACGGACCCTTCTAAAAGCCCCCAGACCATTCTAGAGCTCTCCAGGACCCGTCTAAAAGCCCCCAGACCATTCTAGAGCTCTCCAGGAACCTTCTAAAATCCCCCAGACACTTCTAGAGGCCCCTAGGACCCTTCCCAAAGCCCGCAGACCCTTCTAGAGGCACCCAGGACCCTTCCAAAAGACTCCAGACCATTATAGAGCCCCCCAGGACTCTTCTAACAGCCCCCTGACCCTTCTAGAGCCCCCCAGAACCCTTCTAAAAGCCTCAAGACCCTTCTAGAGGCCCGCAGGACCCTTCTGAAAGCCCCCAGACGCTTCTAGAGCCCCCCAGTACCCTTCTAAAATCCTCCAGACCATTCCAGATCCCCCCAGGTCTCTTCTAAATGCCCCCAGACCATTCTAGAGCTCCCAGGGACCCTTCTAAAAGTCCCCAGACCCTTCTAGACCCACCCAGGACCCTTCTATAAGCCCCCAGACCATTCTAGAGCTCCCCAGGACCCTTCTAAAAGCCAACAGACCCTTCTAGAGCCCCCCAGGACCCTTCTAAAATCGCTCAGACAATTCTAGAGGCCCCCAGGACCCTTCTAATACCCCCAGAGCCTTCTAGATGCCCCCAGGGCCCTTATAAAAGAACCCAGACCCTTCTAGAGCCCCACAGGACTCTTCTAAAAGCCCCCAGACCCTTCTAGAGCCTCCCAGGACCCTTCTAAAAGCCTCCAGACCCTTCTAGAGGCTTCCAGGACCCTTCTGACAGCTCCCAGACACTTCTAGAGCACACCAGGACCCTTCTAAAAGCCCCCAGACACTTCTAGAGCCCCCCAGGACACTTCTAAAAGCCACCAGACCCTTCTAGAGCTCCCCAGGACCCTTTTAAATGCCCCCAGACCCTTCTAGAGCCCCCCAGGACCCTTCTAAAAGCACTCAGACCCTTCTAGAGACCTCCAGGACCCTTTTAAAAGCCCCCAGACCCATCTAGACCCTCTCCGGATCCTTCTAAAAGCAGCCAGACACTTCTAGAGCCTCCCAGGACCATTTTAAAATCCCTCAGACACTTCTAGATGCCCCCAGGACCCTTCTAGAAGCCCCCAGACACTTCTAGAGCCCCCCAGGACCCTTCTAAAAGCCCCCAGACCATTATAGAGCCCCCCAGGACCCTTCTAAAATCCCCCAGACCCTTCTAGAGCCCCCCAGGACCGTTCTAAAAGCACCCAGACACTTCTAGGCTTTCAGAAGATTCCTGGGGGCCTCTAGAATGGTCTGGGGGATATTAGAATGCTTCTGGGGCGCTATAGAAGGGTCTGGGAGCTATTAGAAGGGTCCTGGGGGGCTCTAGAAGGGTCTGGGGGCTCTTAGAAGGGTTCTGGGAGGCTCTAGAAGGGTCTGGAATCTTTTAGAATGGACCTTGTGGGCTCTAGAAGGGTCTGGATGCATTTAGAAGGGTCCTGTGGGGCTCTGTAAGGGTCTGGACGCTTTTAGGAGGGTCCTGGTGGGCTCTAGATGTGTCTGAGGACTTTTAGAAGGGTCCTGGGGGCCTCTAGAAGGGTCTGGGTGCTTTTAGAAGGGTCCTGGGGGGCTCTAGAAGGGTCTGGGGGCCTTAAGAGGGGCCCTGGGAGCCTCTAGAATGGTCTGTGGGCTTTTGGAATGGTCCTGGGGGGCTCTAGAAGGATCTCGGGGCTTTGTTAAGGGTGCTGGGGTCCTCTAGTAGGGTCTGGGGTCTTTTAGAAGGGTCCTGGGGGCGTGTATAAGTGTCTGTGGACTCTTAGAAGGGTTCTGGGGGGCTCTAGAAGGGTCTGGGGGCTTTTAGAATTGTCCTGGGAGGCTCTAGAAGGTTCTGGGGGCTTTTGGAAGGGTGCTGGGAGGCTCTAGAAGCGTCTGGGGGCTTTTAGAAGAATCCTGGTGGCTTCTAAAAGGGTCTGCGGACTTCTAGACTGGTCCTGGGGGCATCTAGAAGTGTCTGGCTGTTTTTAGAAATGCCCTGGGGGGCTCTAGAAGGGTCTGGGGTTTTTTAGAAGGATCCGGGGAGGGTCTAGAAGGGTCTGGGGGTATTTAGAAGGGTCCGGGGAGGGTGTAGAAGGGTCTGGGTTCTTTTAGAAGGGTCCTGAGGGGGTCTAGAAGGGTCTGCGGTCTTTTAGAAGGGTCCTGGAAGGATCTAGAAGCGTCTGGGTGCTTTTAGAAGGGTCCTGGGAGGCTCTAGAAAGGTCTGAGGCTTTTAGAAGGGTCCTGGGTGGCTCTAAAAAGGTCTGGGGGCTTTTAGAAGTGTCCTGGGTGGATCTGGAAGGGTCTGCGGTCTTTTAGACGGATCCTGGTGGCCTCTAGATGGGTCTGGGAGCTTTTAGAAGGGTCCTGGTGTATTCTAGAAGGGTCTGGGGGCATTTGGAACGGTCCTGGGGTGCTCTAGAAGGGTCTGGGGGCTTTTAGAAGGGTCCTGGGGGGCTCTAGAAGGGTCTGGGGGCTTTTAGAAAGGTCCTGAGAGGCTCTAGAAGGGTCTGGGTGCTTTTAGAATGGTCCTGGGTGCTCTAGAAATGTCTGGGTGCTTTTAGAAGGGTCCTGCGGGGCTCTAGAATGGTCTGGGGGCTTTTAGAAGGGTCCTAGGGGCCTCTAGTGGTGTCTAGGGACTTTTAGAAGGGTCCTGGATGGCTCTAGAAGGGTCTGGGGGCTTTTAGAAGGGTCCTGGGTGGCTCTAGAAGGGTCTGGGGTCTTTTAGAAAGGTCCTGGGGGCTCTAGAAGGGTCTGGTGGTTTTTAGAATGGTCCTGGGGGGCTCTAGAAGGGTCTAGGGGCTTTTAGAATGGTCCTGGGTGCTTCTAGAACGGTCTGGGGGCTTTTAGAAGGGTCCTGGCGGGTTCTAGAAGGGTCTGGGGGCTTTTAGAAGGATCCGAGGAGGGTCTAGAAGTGTCAGGGGGCTATTAGAAGGGTCCCTGGGGGCTCTAGAAATATCTGGGGGCTTTTAGAATGGTCCTGGGGGGCTCTAGAATGGTCAGGGGGCTTTTAGAAGAGACCTGGGGGGCTCTAGAAGTGTCTGGTGTCTTTTATAAGGGTCCTGGGGGGCTCTAGAATTGTCAGGGTGCTTTTCGAAGGGTCCTGGGAGGCTCTAGAAGGGTCTGGGGGCTTTTAGAATGGTCCTGGGGGGCTATAGAAATATCTGGGTTCTTTTGGAAGGGTCCTGGGGGGCTCTAGAAGGGTCTGAAGGCTTTTAGAAAGATCCGGGGAGGGTCTAGAAGTGTCTGCGGGCTTTTAGAAGGGTCCTGGTGGGATCTAGAAGGGTCTGGGGGATTTTAGAAGGGTCATGGGGGGATCTAGAAGGGTCTGGGTGCTTTTAGAAGGATCCGGGGAGGGTCTAGAAGTGTCTGCGGGCTTTTAGAAGGGTCCTGGTGGGATCTAGAAGGGTCTGGGGGATTTTAGAAGGGTCATGGGGGGATCTAGAAGGGTCTGGGGGCTTTTAGAAGGATCCGGGGAGGGTCTAGATGTGTCTGCGGGCTTTTAGAAGGGTCCTGGTGGGATCTAGAAGGGTCTGGGGAATTTTAGAAGGGTCATGGGGGGATCTAGAAGGGTCTGGGTGCTTCTACAAGGGTCCTGGGTGGCTCTAGAAGGGTCTGGGTGCTTTCAGAAGGGTCCTGGGGGTCTCTAGAAGGGTCTGGGGTCTTTTAGAATGGTCCTGGGATGCTCTAGAATGGTCAGGGGCTCTTAGAAGGTCCTGGGATGCTCTAGAAGGGTTTGTGTACATTTAGACGGGTCCTGGGGGGCTCTAGAAGGTTCTGGGTGCTTTCAGAAGGGTCCTGGGGGTCTCTAGAAGGGTCTGGGGGCTTTTACAAGGGTCCAGGGGGGCTCTAGAATGGTCTGGGTGGTTTTAGAAGGGTCGTGGGGTCCTCTAGAAGGTTCTGGGGGCTTTCAGAGGGTACTGGGGGCATCTAGAAGGGTCTGGGGTCTTTTAGAAGGGTCCAGGGGGGCTCTAGAAGGGTCTTGGGGCTTTTAGAAGTGTCCTGGGGTGCTCTAGAAGGGACGGGGGGCCTTAAGAGGGGCCCTGGGGGGATCTAGATGGGTCTGGTTCCTTTTTGGAAGGGTCCTGGAGGGCTCTATAAGGGTCTGAGGTCTTTGAGAAGGGTCCTGGGGGCCTCTAGAATGTTCTGGGGGCTTTTAGAAGGGTCCTGGGGGCCTCTAGAACGGTCTGGGGGCTTTTAGAAGGGTCCTAGGAGGGTCTAGAAGGGTCTGGGGGCTTTTAGAAGGATCCGGGGAGGGTCTAGATGTGTCTGCGGGCTTTTAGAAGGGTCCTGGTGGGATCTAGAAGGGTCTGGGGAATTTTAGAAGGGTCATGGGGGGATCTAGAAGGGTCTGGGTGCTTCTACAAGGGTCCTGGGTGGCTCTAGAAGGGTCTGGGTGCTTTCAGAAGGGTCCTGGGGGTCTCTAGAAGGGTCTGGGGTCTTTTAGAATGGTCCTGGGATGCTCTAGAATGGTCAGGGGCTCTTAGAAGGTCCTGGGATGCTCTAGAAGGGTTTGTGTACATTTAGACGGGTCCTGGGGGGCTCTAGAAGGTTCTGGGTGCTTTCAGAAGGGTCCTGGGGGTCTCTAGAAGGGTCTGGGGGCTTTTACAAGGGTCCAGGGGGGCTCTAGAATGGTCTGGGTGGTTTTAGAAGGGTCGTGGGGTCCTCTAGAAGGTTCTGGGGGCTTTCAGAGGGTACTGGGGGCATCTAGAAGGGTCTGGGGTCTTTTAGAAGGGTCCAGGGGGGCTCTAGAAGGGTCTTGGGGCTTTTAGAAGTGTCCTGGGGTGCTCTAGAAGGGACGGGGGGCCTTAAGAGGGGCCCTGGGGGGATCTAGATGGGTCTGGTTCCTTTTTGGAAGGGTCCTGGAGGGCTCTATAAGGGTCTGAGGTCTTTGAGAAGGGTCCTGGGGGCCTCTAGAATGTTCTGGGGGCTTTTAGAAGGGTCCTGGGGGCCTCTAGAACGGTCTGGGGGCTTTTAGAAGGGTCCTAGGAGGGTCTAGAAGGGTCTGGGGGCTTTTAGAAGGGTCCTGGTGTGCTCTAGAATGGTCTGGGGGACTTAAGAGGGGCCCTGGGTACCTCTAGAAGGGTCTCGTGGCTTTTAGAAGGGTCCTGGGAGGCTCTAGAAGGGTCTGGGGGCTTTTAGACAGGTCCTGGGAGGCTCTAGATGGGTCTGGGGGCATTTGGAAGGGTCCTGGGGGGCTCTAGAAGGGTCTGGGGTCTTTTAGAAGGGTCCTGGGGGCCTCTAGAATGGTCTGGGGGCTTTTAGAAGGGTCCTGGGAGGCTCTAGAAGGGTCTGGGGGCTTTTAGAAGGGTCCTGGGAGACTCTAGAAGGGTCTGGGGGCTTTTAGAAGGATCCGGGGAGGGTCTAGAAGGGTCTGGGGGCTTTAGAAGTGTCCTGGGGTCCTCTAGAAAGGTCGGGTTATTTTAGATGGGTCCTGGGGGTCTCTAGAAGGGTCTGGGGGTTATTAGAAGGGTCCTGGGGGGCTCTAGAAGGGTCTGGGGGCTTTGAGAAGGGTTCTGGGGGGGTCTAGAAGGGTCTGGGGGTTTCAGAAGGGTCCTGGTGGCCTCTAGAAGGGTCTGGGTGCTTTTAGAAGGGTCCTGGGTGGCACTAGAAGGGTCTGGGGGCTTTTAGAAGGATACTGGGTGGCTCTAGAAGGGTCTGGGGGCTTTTAGAAGGGTCCTGGGTGCCTCTAGAAGGGTCTGGGGACCTTTAGAGGGGCCCTTGGGGCCTCTAGAAGGGTCTGGGGGATTTTGGAAGGGTCCTGGGGGGCTCTAGAAGGGTCTGGTGGCTTTTAGATGTGTCCTGGGAGGCTCTAGAAGGGCCTGGGGGCTTTTAGAAGGGTCCTGGGGGCCTCTAGAAGTGTCTGGGGGCTTTTAGAAGGGTCGTGGGGGCCTGTAGAAGGGTCTAGGGGATTTTAGATGGATCCGGGGAGGTTCTAGAAGGGTCTGGGTGCTTTTAGAATGGTCCTGGGAGGCTCTAGAAGGGTCTGGAGGCTTTTAGAATTGTCCTGTGGGGCTCTAGAAGGGTCTGGGGGCTTTTAGAAGGGTCCTGGGTGCATCTAGAACGCTCTGGTGTCTTTTAGATAGGTCCTGGGTGGCTATAGAAGGGTCTGGTGGCTTTTAGAAGGGTCCTGGGTGGCTCTAGAATGGTCTGGGGCCTTTTCAAAGGACCCTGAAGGTCTCCAGAAGGGTCTGGGGGCTTTTAGAAGGGTTCTGGGGGGATCTAGAATCGTCTGGGTGCTTTTAGAAGGGCCCTAAAAGGCTCTAAAGGGTCTGGGGCCTTTGTACTCACCTGCAGGGAGACACCAGGATCAAGCAGGTGGGTTTCCCAGGCCCGGCTCATCCTTTGCACTCCGGGTGTGCTGACCCCTGCGAATTCCCCAAATGTGCAAAATTAAAATTTTTGCTCTAGAAGCACCCAGACCCTTCTAGAGCCCCCCAGGAACCTTCTAAAAGCACCCAGACACGTCTAAAAAGTCCCCAGACCCTTCTAGAGCCCCATACGACCCTTCAAAAAGTCCCCAGACCTTTCTAGAGCTTCCTAGGACCGTTCTAAAAGCCCCCAGACACTTCTAGAGGCACCCAGGACGCTTCTAAAAGCCCCCAGACCGTTCTAGAGTCCTCCAGGACCCTTCTGAAAGCCCCCAGAACATTCTAGAGCCACCCAGGACCCTTCTAAAATAATCCAGACCCTTCTAGAGCCCCCCAGGACCATTCTAAAAGCACCCAGACAATTCTAGAGCCCCCCAGGACTCTTCTAAAAGTCCCCAGACCATTCTAGAGCTACCCAGGACCCTTCTAAAAGCCAACAGACCATGCTAGAGCCACCCAGGACCCTTCTAAAATCCCACAGACACTTCTAGAGCCCCCCAGGACCCTTCTAAAAGCCCCCAGACCCTTCTAGAGCCCCCCAGGACCCTTCTAAATGCTCCCAGACCCTTCTAGAGCACACCAAGACCCTTCTAATAGCCCCCAGACACTTCTAGAGGCCCCCAGGACCATTCTGAAAGCCCACAGATCCTTCTAGAGACCACCAGGACCCTATAAAAACACCCAGACCCTTATAGAGTCACCCAGGACCCTTCCAAAAGCCCCCAGACCCTTCTAGAGGAACCCAGGACCGTTCTAAATGCCCCAGACACTTCTAGAGGTTCCCAGGACCCTTCTAAAAGCACCCAGACCTTTCTAGAGACCACCAGGACCCTTCTAAAAGCCCTCAAACCCTTCTAGACCCTCCCCGGATCCTTCTAAAACCACCCAGACCCTTCTAGATCCTCCCAGGACCCCTCTAAAATCTCTCAGACCCTTCTAGAGGCCCCCAGGACCCTTCTAAAAGCACCCAGAGCCTTCTAGAGCCCCCCAGGTCCCTTCTAAAAGCCCCCAGACCCATCTAGAGGCCCCTAGGACCCTTCCAAAAGCCCCCAGACCCTTCTAGAGCCTCCCAGGACCCTTCTAAAAGCCCCCAGACCCTTCTGAAGGTATCCAGGACCCTTCTAAAATCCCCCAGACCCTTCTAGAGCCCCCAGGACCCTTCTAAAAGCACCCAGAACCTTCTAGAGCCCCCCAGGTCCCTTCTAAAAGCCCCCAGACCCTTCTAGACCCTCCCCGGATCCTTCTAAAAGCACCCAGACCCTTCCAGAGCCTCCCAGGAACCTTCTAAAATCCCTCAGACCGTTCTAGAGGCACCCAGGACCCTTCTAAAAGCCCCCAGACCCATCTAGAGGCCCCTAGGACCCTTCCAAAAGCCCCGAGACCCTTCTAGAGCCTCCCAGGACCCTTCTGAAAGCCCCCAGACCCTTCTAGAACCCCCCAGGACCCTTCTAAATACCCCCAGACACTTCTAGAGCCACCCAGGTCCCTTCTAAAAGCCCCCAGACCCTTCTAGACCCTCCCCGGATCCTTCTAAAAGCACCCAGACACTTCTAGAGCCTCACAGGACCCTTCTAAAATCCCTCAGACACTTCTAGAACCCCCCAGGACCCTTCTAAAAGCACCCAGACCCTTCTAGAGCCACCAAGTACCCTTCTGAAAGCCCCCAGACCCTTCTAGAGCCACCCAGGACCCTTCTAAATGCCCCCAGACCCTTCTAGATCCCCCGGGACCCTTTTAAAAGCCTCCAGACCCTTCTAGAGGCCCCCAGGACCTTTCTGAAAGCCCCCAGACCGTTCTAGAGCTCCACAGGACCCTTCTAAATGCCCCCAGACACTTCTAGAGCCCCCCAGGACCCTTCTAAAAGCCCCCAGACCCTTCTAGAGCACACCGGGACCCTTCTAAAAGAACCCAGACCCTTCTAGAGCCTCCCAGGACCCTTTTAAAAGCCCCCAGACCTTTCTAGAGCCTCCACGGACCCTTCTAAAAGCCCCCAGACCCTTCTAGAGCCTCCCAGGACCCATCTAAACGACACCAGACCCTTCTAGAGGCCCCCAGGATCCTTCTAAAATACCCCAGACCCTTCTAGAGCCCCCCAGGACCATACTAAATGCCCCCAGACCCTTCTAGAGATACACAGGACCCTTCTAAAAGCCTCCAGACTATTCTAGAGGCCCGCAGGACCCTTCTGAAAGCCCACAGACCCTTCTAGAGCCCCCCAGGGCCTTTCTAAAATCCCCCAGACCATTCTAGAGGCCGCCAGGACCCTTATAAATGCCACCAGAGCCTTATAGATGCCCCCAGGACCCTTCTAAAAGCCCCCACACCCTTCTAGAGCCACCCAGGACCCTTCTAAAAGCCTCCAGACCCTTCTAGAGCCCCCCAGGACCCTTCTAAAAGGCCCCAGACCCTTCTAGAGCCTCCCCGTATCATTCTAAAATCCGCCAGACCCTTCTAGAGCCCCCCAGGAGCCTTCTAAAAGCCCCCAGACCATTCTAGAGCCTCCACGGAACCTTCTAAAAGCCACCAGAACTTTGTAGAGCTCTCCAGGACACGTATAAAATCAACCAGACCCTTCTAGAGGCCTCTAGAACCCTTCCAAAAGCCCCCAGACCCTTCTAGAGGCACCCAGGGCCCTTCTAAAAGGCCCCAGACCCTTTTAGAGACTCCCCGGATGCTTCTAAAAGGCCCCAGACCCTTCTAGACCCTCCCCGGATCGTTCTAAAAGCACCCAGAGCCATCTGGAGCCTCCCAGGACCCTTCTGAAAGCCCCCAGACCCTTCTAGAGCCCCCCAGGACCCTTCTAAATGCCCCCAGACCCTTCTAGAGCCACCCAGGACCCTTCTGAAAGCCCCCAGACCCTTCTAGACCCTCCCCGGATCCTTCTAAAAGCACCCAGACACTTCTAGAGCCTCACAGGACCCTTCTAAAATCCCTCAGACACTTCTAGAGCCCCCCAGAACCTTTCTAAAAGACCCCAGACCCATCTAGAGGCCCCTAGGACCCTTCCAAAAGCCCCCAGACCCTTCTAGAGCCTCCCAGGACCCTTCTAAAAGCCCCCAGACCCTTCTGAAGGTATCCAGGACCCTTCTAAAATCCCCCAGACCCTTCTAGATCCCCCAGGACCCTTCTAAAAGCACTCACAACCTTCTAGAGCCCCCCAGGTCCCTTCTAAAAGCCCCCAGACCCTTCTAGACCCTCCCCGGATCCCTCTAAAAGCACCCAGACCCTTCTAGAGCCTCCCAGGACCCTTCTACAATCCCCCAAACCATTCTAGAGGCCCCCAGTACCATTCTAAAAGCCTCCAGACCCTTCTAGAGCCCCCCAGGACCCTTCTGAAAGCCCCCAGACCCTTCTAGAGCCCCCCAGGACCCTTCTAAATGGCCCCAGACCCTCCTAGAGCCCCCCAGGACCCTTCTAATAGCCCCCAGACCCTTCTAGAGCCTCCCAGGACGATTCTAAAAGCCCCCAGACCCTTCTAGAGCCACCCAGGACCCTTCTAAAAGACCCCAGTCCATTCTAGAGCCCACCAGGACCCTTCTAAAAGCACCCAGACCATTCTAGAGCCCCCAGGACCCATCTAAAAGCACCCAGAACATTCTAGAGAACCCCAGGTCCCTTCTAAAATACCCCAGACCCTTCTAGAGGCACCCAGGGCCCCTCTAATGGTACCCAGACCCTTCTAGAGCCGCCAAGGACCATTCTAAATGCCCCCAGACCCTTCTAGACCCTCCCCGGATCATTCTAAAAGCTACCAGACCCTTCTAGAGCCTCCCAGGACCCTTCTAAAAGCCCCCAGACCCTTCTAGAGACTCCACGGACCCTTCTAATAGCCCCCGGACCATTCTAGAGCTCTCCAGGACCGTTCTAAAATCCCTCAGATCCTTCTAGAGGCCCCTAGGACCCTTTCAAAAGCCTCCAGACCCGTCTAGAACCAACCAGGACCACTCTGAAAGCACCCAGACCCTTCTAGAGCCCCCCAGCACCATTCTAGAGCCTCCCAGGACTCTCCTAAAAGCCCCCAGACCCTTCTAGAGCTCCCCAGGACCCTTCTAAAATCCCCCAGACCCTTCTAGAGCCCCCCAGGACCCTTCTAAGAGCCCCCAGACCCTTCTAGACCCTCCTCGGATGCATCTAAAAGCACCCAGACCCTTCCAGAGCCTCCCAGGAACCTTCTAAAATCCCTCAGACCGTTCTAGAGGCATCCAGGACCATTCTAAAAGCTCCCAGACCCATCTAGAGGCCCCTAGGACCCTTCCAAAAGCCCCCAGACCCTTCTAGAGCCTCCCAGGACCCTTCTGAAAGCCCCCAGACCCTTCTAGAGCCCCCCAGGACCCTTCTAAATGCCCCCAGACCCTTCTAGAGCCACCCAGGACCCTTCTAAAAGCCCCCAGACCCTTCTAGACCCTCCCCGGATCCTTCTAAAAGCACCCAGACACTTCTAGAGCCTCACAGGACTCTTCTAAAATCCCTCAGACAATTCTAGAGCCCGCCAGGACCCTTCTAAAAGCCCCCAGACCCATCTAGATGCCCCTAGGACCCTTCCAAAAGCCCCCAGACCCTTCTAGAGCCTCCCAGGACCCTTCTAAAAGCCCCCAGACCCTTCTGAAGGTATCCAGAACCCTTCTAAAATCCCCCAGACCCTTCTAGAGGCCACCAGGGCCCCTCTAAAAGACCCCAGACCCTACTAGAGGCCCCCAGGACCCTTTTTAAAGCGCCCAGACTCTTCTAAATGCCCCTAGGACCCTTCTAAAAGGACCCAGTCCATTCTAGAGCTCCCCAGGACCCTTCTAATAGCACCCAGACCCTTCTAGAGCCTCCCAGGACCATTCTAAAAGCCCCCAGACCCTTCTAGAGCCTCCCAGGACCCTTCTAAAAGACCCCAGTCCATTCTAGAGCCCCCCAGGACCCTTCTGAAAGCCCCCAGACCCTTCTAGAGGCCCGCAGGACACTTCTGAAAGTCCCCAGACCATTCTAGAGCCCCCCAGGACCATTCTAAAAGCCCCCAGACCATTCTAGAGCTCCCCAGGACCCTTCTAAAAGCCTCCAGACCCTTCTGGAGTCCCGCAGGACCCTTCTAATAGAACCCAGACCCTTCTAGAGCTCACCAGGACCATTCTAAAATCCCCCAGACCCTTCTAGAGCCCCCCAGGACCCTTCTAACAGCCCCCAGACCCTTCTAGACCCTCCTCGGATGCATCTAAAAGCCCCCAGACCCTTCTAGAGCTCCCCAGGACCCTTCTAAAAGCCCTCACACCCTTCTAGATCCCCCCAGGACCCTTCTAAAAGCCCCCAGACCCGTCTAGAGCCTCCCAGGACCCTTCTAAAAGCTCCCAGACCCTTCTAGAGCCTCCCAGGACCCTTCTAAAAGCTTCCAGACCCTTCTAGAGCCCCCCAGGACAATTCTAAAAGCCCCCAGACCCTTCTAGAGCCTCCCAAGACCCTTCTAAAAGCCCCCAGACCATTCTAGAGCTCCTCAGGACCCTTCTAAAAGCCCCCAGACCCTTCTAGAGCCCCCCAGGACCCTTCTAAAATCCCCCAGACCCTTCTAGACCCTCCCCGGATCTTTCTAAAAGCTCCCAGATCCTTCTAGAGGCTCCCAGGAACCTTCTAAAAGCCCTCACACCCTTCTAGAGCCCCCCAGGACCCTTCTAAAAGCACCCAGACCCTTCTAGAGCCTCCCAGGACCCTTCTAAAAGCCCTCACACCCTTCTAGAGCCCCCCAGGACCCTTCTAAAATACCCCAGACCCTTCTAGAGGCACCCAGGGCCCCTCTAATGGTCCCCAGACCCTTCTAGAGCCCCCAAGGACCCTTCTAAACGCACCCAGAGCCTTCTAGACCCTCCCCGGATCATTCTAAAAGCACCCAGACCCTTCTAGAGCCTCCCAGGACCCTTCTAAAAGCCCCCAGACCATTCTAGAGCTCCCCAGGACCCTTCTAAAAGCCTCCAGACCCTTCTAGAGTCCCGCAGGACCCTTCTAAAAGCCCCCAGACCCTTCTAGAGCCCCCCAGGACCATTCTAAAATCCCCCAGACCCTTCTAGAGCCCCCCAGGACCCTTCTAAAATCCCCCAGACCCTTATAGACCCTCCCCGGATCTTTCTAAAAGCACCCAGATCCTTCTAGAGGCTCCCAGGAACCTTCTAAAAGACCTCACACCCTTCTAGAGCCCCCCAGGACCATTCTAAAAGCCCCCAGACCCTTCTAGAGCCTCCCAGGACCCTTCTAAAAGCCCTCACACCCTTCTAGAGCCCCCCAGGACCCTTCTAAAATACCCCAGGCCCTTCTAAGGCCCCCAGGGCCCCTCTAATGGTCCCCAGACCCTTCTAGAGCCCCCAAGGACCCTTCCAAAAGCCCCCAGACCTTTCTAGAGCCCCCCAGGACCCTTCTAAAAGACCCCTAACCCTTCTAGAGCCACCCAGGACCCTTCTAAAAGCATCCAGACCCTTCTAGAGGCCCGCAGGACTATTCTAAAAGCACCCAGACCATTCTATGGCCCCCCAGGACTCTTCTAAAAGCCCCCAGACCCTTCTAGAGCCCCCCAGGACCATTCTAAAAGCACCCAGACAATTCTAGAGCTCCCCAGGACTCTTCTAAAAGCCTACAGACCCTTCTAGAAACCCCCAGGATCCTTCTCAAAGCCCCCAGACCATTCTAGAGCTACCCAGGACCCTTCTCAAAGACCCAACACTCATCTAGAGCCTCCCAGGAGCCTTCTAAAAGCCCCCAGACCTTTCTAGAGCCCCCCAGGACCCTTCTAAAAGCCCCCAGACCCTTCTAGAGGCCCCCAGGGCCCCTCTAAATGTCCCCAGACCCTTCTAGAGCCCCCCAGGACCCTTCTAAAAGCCCTCACACACTTCTAGAGCCACCCAGGACCCTTCTAAAAGCACCCAGACCCTTCTAGAGCTCCCCAGGACCCTTCTAAAAGCCCCTAGACCCTTCTAGAGCCCCCCAGGACCCTTCTAATAACACCCAGACCCTTCTAGAGGCCCCCAGGACCAATCTGAAAGCCCCCAGAACATTCTAGAGCCACCCAGGACCCTTCTGAAAGCACCCAGACCCTTCTAGAGACCCCCAGGACACTACTGAAAGCAACCAGACCCTTCGAGAGCCCCGCAGGGCCCTTCTAAATGCCCCCAGACCCTTCTAGAGGCCCCCTGGACACTTCGAAATCCCACAGACCCTTCTAGAGCCTCCCCCGACCATTCTAAAAGCCCCCAGACCCTTATAGAGCCCCCCAGGACCTTTCTAAAAGCCCCCAGACCTTTCTAGAGCCCCACAGGACCCTTCTAAAAGCCCCCAGACCCTCCTAGAGACCCTACAGGACCCTTCTAAAAGCCCTCAGACCCTTCTAGAGCCTCCCAGGACCATTCGAAAAGTCCCCAGACCCTTCTAGAGCTCCCCAGGACCATTCTAAAAGCACCCAGACCCTTCTAGAGCCCCCTAGGACCTTTCTCAAAGCGCCCAGACCCTTCTAGAGTCCCCCAGGGCCCCTCTTAAGCCCCCCAGACCCTTCTAGAGCATCCCAGGACCCTTATAAAAGCCCCCAGACCCTTCTAGAGTCCCCTAAGACACTTTTAAAAGTCCCAGACCCTTCTGGAGCCCCTCATTACCCTTCTAAAAGTACCCAGACCCTTCTAGAGCCTCCCAATACCCTTCTAAAATCCCCCAGACCCTTCTAGAGCCCCCCAGGACCCTTCTAAAAGCCTCCAGACCCTTCTAGAGCCCCGAGGACC
>JAUNZM010001905.1:0-232500 GCA_033459285.1 Clamator glandarius | reverse complement strand
AACCGGAGAATGGAGAATTCATCAAAGTACTGGAGATGAAAAGAGCTGGGTGTATTTAGCTTGGCAAAATGAAAGGCGACAGATATGACTGCAGCAAATAAACATTTTGAGAGGGCAAACACCAGGAAGTAAGACAGGCTACTTAAGCTAAAGAGCAATGTTGGTAGAAGAGAAAATAGATATATAATGGCTAAGAAGCAAATAAGCTAAAGATTAAAAAGTCATTTTATAAGCACAGAAGAACAAGGCTCTGGATCTGAGTTGGTAGTGTACTCAGAGGAGCAAAACAAAGCTAAAATGGCTGGGGTGTCAGTGTTGTCCATATGTCACATTTGCCTAAAACAAAGCAGTTCTAGACTCTGTGTCTCAGGGGGTACCTTCCTGACAACATCCTGAAACCTATGGTAGCTTTTGAAACTTTGGGTGTTTGGTAATTCAATTCGATCCCAGAGAACTGAATAGAAATGAGGTAGAATATAAAGAATGCCACCAACCTGAGTTGGTAAAAGACCTCAGGAAGCGTGTGGTCCTAGAAAAAAGCAGCTGACTAGAACTATCTGAAATAACACCTTAAAAATGAGAGATAATTCCAAAATCAGAAACTCCTGCATAAATCAGGAAGCCACTCAGAAAGAAATGCTACCTAAGTAAAGATAAGCGTTGGATAAGAGTAACACACACATAACTGAGAACCGAAAAGAACTGAACTAATTTACAAAAGAAAATACAAAATTATTTTTGTCTTCAGTACTTATTTTCTTCTTGCTTTTTCATAATGAAGGAAAGATGTATGGACATAAGCAGGACAAGTCACTATTTGATTTCATTCTAACTGCTAATGCAGTTATGTAGAATCCTAGGCCACTTTTTAGATGTGAATGCAATTTTTGTGGATTACTTTTAAAATGAAACAAAATAATACCTAAACTGAATAAGAAAAAGGTTTCCTGAAAGTCTGTATAGAGTTTCACAAAGGAAAAAGAAAACCAAAAAGAAACACCCCACCCTGGATCAATAAGTAGGCCTCACTTCAGTTTTGTCAGCTTTTGTGAAAATTGTTCTTTGGTTTCTGCCTAAGGTTTGATACCATACAGAAGTTTCATATTTTACACCTTGTTGCTTCTCTGGTTTTATCTTGCTGTCAAAAGCTGATTTTACATGCGGCAATTGCACATGGGACATTAGGCTAAAAAATAAAAATAAAACTATTTAAATGCCTGACGTGTTGAGCAACATTTGATTGAGAAAAAGATGAAAATGAAATTTAGCTTCTAAATTTTTGGCTTTTTTAAATAACTATCAAACAGCAATGGTCCCTAAAGGATTTTATTTTTCATGCATGAAGATTCATTTTATGAGCAAATCCTTTTGTAGGGTTCCAGTCACAGCTCACTGGATGTTGTTCTGATGAGTATTTGTCTCCACCACTGGAAGCGACTGCCTGAAAGAGCTGTATAGTCTCTTGACTTCAGAAAAAAAAATTAAGGTTGAAGCTGTGATATTTTCCTCTAGGCAGGACCTTTTGATTCCAAAGCTGTTCATCATATATGGAAAGTAACATTGAACAAACTGTGTGAAAGCAGAGGACTTTTTTTTTTTCCCCTATGTGTTACAAACTGAATGATGCAAAAACTTCTTACCAGTTCCTAACCTTTGTGCTGTGTTTGGAAGATGTCTCATGTTTGATATGGAAAGTGACTTTTTTTTTGTGCGTATGTGTGTTTAACATCATTTTTAACCTTTTTCAGGAAAACCGAAGTGGAATAGACTCTATGTCTCAGACAAGATATTCAACCAGTTTCTTTTTGGTTTAATTCTGGTCTCTATCTGTCTGTCATGGTAATTTTAAATCTAGAGAAGTACAAAAGAATCAGATCAGCTCCCTGCTAAGTGCATCCAATTTCACATATGCAAATTCTGTGATTCAAAGTGAATGAACAAGTCATGGACATCATGATGGTTAACCGAGCAACTAAGTAAGGCTATTTACCTGTGGTATGTTTGACTAAGCTCCTTGGTATCCTGTAACATCTTTACACATAGACATTGAGGACATAGCCATCTTGAGATTTGAACGTGGGGACCTCCTGACAGACTGGCGTATTGAATCTGGATCTCCTCTCAGTTCTGTCTGGGTGCCATGCCAAAGCCTGACTGCATGTAGATGCAAAAGGCACAGATACTAGGAAAGTCCTTTTCTATCTCTAGGTCAGGAGACATCACAGCTAAGAACCAGGCAGATGGATGACTCACCACCATCTATTCTTCTGATGTGTGGTTCACACTTCTGAAGTGTGGTTAGTGTCACAAAATGTTTTGCGCTTAGAAAGCTGATAGTGGTGAGGGCTGGGCTCAGTGATTGATGCAAGCATGCAGAGATAGGAAAGAGTATTGAAAGATGAGCATGGGGATGACTGAGCATTACTTCCTAATTGTGGTATGTTCAGGTAGGGAAAAATAAAGAAATGGTAATAAGAGCTGTTGGCATTCCTCTAAATGACTTTGGCCGCTCTTGCTGCATAATAAAGCATTTAGAAAAATAGGACCTGAATAAAAACTCTGGCCCGTATATCTGTCTTTATCTATCTTACTCCTCCAAAGGGTAAGGTTTCCCTGTCCGAAACAAAGTATAAATATTACCAAAAACTGGCACACAGCATACGAGCTTGTTTACCAAATAGTACATCTTCTTCCTAGGTTTATCATTATGGGGAAAAAAGTTGTCTAATTGTGAAAAGAAATTTAAAACTTCCGTTCCACTTTGCCTTTGTTTATAAACACAGATCCTCCAAGATCATTGCATTTTATCTTGTGTTAAGATTGGAATATTAATAACAGCTTCTGTATGAGGCTCTATTAATAAGCCGTAAGACTGTAGTGACATAGGACGAATCTTCATGTACCAGTTTCTGAAATCAAAATGTTATCTGCCGTGTGGGTGTGCTCTTTGCATTGCTGCTTCCGTTTTCAACAGACTTCCAAGGTAAAGAACTTTTTCTCTCCTTCCAGAAATTAGTGCTGTTACAGATCATAGAATCACTAGTAGTTGCGGCACAAGCTGATGTGGGAGGGGGGCACTGCCTGCACCCTAGGGTCTGGGTAGCTGAATGCACCCACTGAGGCTCTGTCTGGGTGGCAGCATCCATCCTGCTTGCTGCAGCAACCGGTGCGGCTTTAATCTTCTGACGGGTGACCACCATGGTCTTTGGTGTCTTTTGGCTAGCCTCCAGCCCCTCTCTGTGACCTCTCTGCTCGCTCGAACCTGTTGGGCTTTTTTTGCCCCTAGGAATCAGGGCAATGAGTTTGACTATGCATTTATTTGTTTTTAAATATCTACTATTTTTCCCCATTTATTCTTATTTATAGGCAAAAATTTGAAGAAAAAAAGTCTTTCTTGACACAAAGTCCTATGATTTTATTTACAGTAATGGCAAACTGGAATAATATTAATAACTTTCACCACTTTAGCCATTTTGACTTTGTAACTACATGACCTAATTTACTCCTTTCTTACTGACTCCTCCTCTAGGATAAAACTCACGTACTGTAGGATAAAGCTTCTAACCTTTGTGCCTTGATGCATAAGACAGACAAATATTCATAGATTGAATGGGCCTGGATTGGTTCCATCTTGAATCATTATATTGTGTCAATTTAATTATATTTCTTTCAAATGTCAAATCTATGGCAAACTTTTATTATTCCTATGGTTATCTTAATCCATGAATGCTCTCTCTCATGTTGACAGCGCTGTCAGGATGACACTGGGCACAACATGACCCATGCTGTACAGAAGCACTGATGTTAAAAGGAATATGTTAAAAAGAAGCAAAACTAAGAGTGTGAAATATGAAGTGAAAGTAAATGATTTGTGATAAAGGAGCTGTTATTCTTAATAAAATTGACTCGCTTGTATACTGAGAGAGATTTAAAGGATTTTTCTAATTCAAAATTCAATAAGCTAGATTGAATTCATTGTCTTTGAGACATTGTTAAATGTAAGTGAAATGGTATGTAGCAAGCTGAATATTATTTATCCTTGTGTCATTGCTCTGACTGACTCTGGCTAGCAGGCTGGATGAGATATATATATTTAGCCCTTGCAACCCTTGTAAAAGGGTTAAACAGATTGGTAAACTCTCCTTTTGAATTCTCACATATTTTCAAATTCTCCCCCTCGTGACGTTTGTCACATCTGTTGTCCCTCACCATGTGACACCACATTTTTTTTTATTTCTTTCTGTCTGCAATTTTTTTTAACTGTGATTTGAATAACAACTGGGAGAGAAAGCAGAAGTTCCTCAATGCTTTTCATAAATTTAATTAGCAAGTTTACAATTAAAAGTAATTGTATATGTAATTTTAAATTCCTTTTCCATTACCCTTTATACAAAGAGTCACATGGAAAAGAAGAGGGGTAATGGGTACAAGTTACTTCTGGGGAGATTCCAGTTGGACACAGAGTACAGAGGGAGAATAACCTCCCTGGACCTGCTGGTCATGCCGTTTCTGATACAAGCCAAGATGCCATTGGCCTTCTTGGCCACCTGGGCACACTGCTGGCTCATGTTCAGTCGGCTGTCAACCAACACCCCCTGGTCTTTCTCCTCCAGGCAGCTTTCTAGACAGACTTCTCCTAGTCTGTAGCACTGCATAGGGTTGTTGTGCCCCAAATGCAGGACCCGGCACATGGTCTGGTTAAACCTCATTCCATTACTCTCAGCCCAGCAGTCCAGCCTTTTCAGATCCCTTTGCAGAGCCTCCCTACCCTCCAGCAGATCCACACTTACACTCAGCTTAGTGTCATCTGCAAACTTGCTAAGGGTGCACTCAATGCCTTCATCCAGGTCATTGATAAAGACACTGAACAGGTCTGGATCCAGCACTGAGCCCTGGGGAACCCCACTTGTAACTGGCCTCCAGCTGGATTAAATGCCATTTGTCACCACTCTCTGGGCCTGGCCATCCAACAAGTTTTCCACCCAGGAGAGTTTGCGCCTGTCCAGGCCAGAGGCTGACAGTTTCCGTAGCAGAAGGCTGTGAGAAACTGTATCAAAGGCTTTACTAAATTCCAAGAAGACTACATCCACAGTCTTTCCCTTATCCAGCATCTGAGTCACTTTATAATAGCAGGCGATCAGGTTTGTTTGGCAAGACCTGCCTTATGTGAACCCATGTTGAGTGGGCCTGGTTCTCTTGCATGTGCTTCATGATAACACTCAAGATCACCTGTTCCATGACTTTCCCTGGCACTGAGGTCAGACTGACAGGCCTGGAGTTCCCTGGATCCTCCCTGCGACCCTTCTTGTAGATGGGCACCACATCAGCCAGCCTCCAGTCCAGTGGAACTTCCCCAGTCTTCCAGGACTGTTGGAAGATGATGGAAATGCCTTTGGCCAGCACATCCGCCAGCTCCTTCAATACCCTTGGGTGAATCCCATCTGGCCCCATAGACTTGTGGGTGTCTAGTCGGGCTAGCTAGGCTCTGACCACCTCCTCTTGGATCATGGGAGCCTCATGTTGCTCCTCTAACTCCTGGGTTTGTACACAGAGGGAACAACTTTCTTTACAGTAAAAGACTGAGGCAAAGGAGGTATTAAGTACATCAGCCTTTTCCTCATCCCCTGTCACTGTTGTTCCTTCTGCATCCAATAGGGACTGTATGGTCTCCCTAGTCCTCCTTTTTTATGTAATTATAGAATGATATTTGTTATCTTTCACAGACTTTGCCAATCTGATTTCTAGTTGAGCCTTAGCCCTTCTGATTTTTTCTTTACACAATCTCACTTCCCTCCTGTAGTACACCCAAGAAGCCTGTCCCTTTTTCCAAAGCCCATAAACATTTCTCTTCTTCTTGATATCTCTCAAGATCTCTCTGTTCAACCAAGCTGGTTTTTTCCCCTGCCGGCTTTTTTTTTTCTGAAACATGGGGATGACTTTCTCCTGAGCTGTTAGATTTCCTTTCTGAAGAGCTCCCATCCCTCGTGGGCTCCCTTGCCCTTAAGTACTATCTCCCATGAGACTTTGCTAACCAGCCTTCTGAAGAGTCCAAAGTCTGCCCTCTGGAAATTTAGTGCTACTGTTCTGCTAACCACACTCTTCACTTCACCTAGAACTGAAAACCCTATCATCTTATGATCGCTTTGTCCTTGGCGTCCTCCTACTGCCACATCCCCCACAAGGCCTTCTCTGTTCACAAACAGCAGGTCCAGGAGGGCACCTTCCCTTGTCGGTTCATTCACCAGCTGTGCAAGGAAGTTGTCTTCCACACACTCCTGGAACCTCCTAGACTGCTTCCTTTCTGCTGTATTGTACTTCCAGCAGATATCTGGAAGATTGAAGTCTCCCACAAGAACAAGAGGCATGGATCTAGAGATTAACCCCAGCTGTTTATAGAAGAGCTCATCAGCTGCTGTTTCTTGGTAGGGTGGTCTGTAACAGACTCACATCACAAAATCTACCTTCTTATGGACTCCTCTCATTTTAACCCACAGGCACTCAATCTCCTCATCACCACAATCCATCTCAACGGTGTCCAAGTCCTCCCTTACATAGAGGGCTACCCCACCTCCTCTCCTACCCTTCCTGTGAGGAGAGCCATTAGGCTGCACACAGTTCTGCTGGCCTGAAAGGGTTAAGCTAGAACTGCAGGAGGGAAAAAAGGGGCCCCCCTCCTGGAAGGGAGGGGTGCCCTGGGAACTCTTGGCATGCCTGATGGTTGCTCCCTTATTCCGTGATTTAGAGCAAGTAAAGTTGCAGGTTGAGATAATGTGTTCTGTAAACATTGGGAGGACGTTTCGAGCTAAGTTGAGATGAGACAGTGAATTCAGCTGTGTTCCCAGGATATGAATGTTGATAGTGATTATGTCTAGATGGTGTTGTGTGTGTGAACCTATTTTTTGAACTACTATCTGAGCATGTATATATTGCCACTCTTGAAGTAAAGTTTCGCTATTTGCCACCAGAGCGGTAGCCCGTCTGTTAATCAAGGCGTCCTTGTGAGCTGGTCTCCGTCATTTGGTGCCGAAACCTGGGATACTCGATTACTGAAGAACAGGGCGTCTCTTACCTTCACAAGCCACGGTAGGTGAGTTGGATCGAAGGTAAGGACTAGGGAATTCTAACAGACGAATCAAGCAAATAATACTAAGGAGATGGGACTTGCTTCAAGTACGGAGCGTGATATTTTTGCTAGTATGTTAAAATCTTTGCTTTGTGCTAGAGGGGTGATGATTACTGGGAAACAAATTGATCATTTTTTAGACTTTATAGAAAAGATTTGCCCTTGGTTTCCAAGAGATGGTACAATTAATATTGACACATGGAATAGAGTAGGAGATAGAATCAAAAGTTATTACGCTGCTCATGGACCTGAAAAGGTTCCTATCAACGCCTTTACCTTGTGGTCCTTGATTAAAGAATGTCTGCGAGGGGACACAGGTGACGAAAAGTGGGCTAGACAGACGCGCTCTTCAGTTAGAAAAATATATCCTTCCTTACCTCATTCTCGATCTTCAGACGACATACTCCATCTTCCTCTGTACCCCCTCCTCCCTCCCAGTATGAGCAACCTTCCCAGAATCATGGAGCTTTACGCAAATCCAAAGTCGACAAAAATTTAGGGACGGATGTCAAGGATTTAAACCCTGGGGATTGGGAAGACTTAGAGGAGCAGGCAGCTCGGTATCCCAATGAAAAATATGTTTTTCCTGTTTTAAAGGAGGTGGGCATTCAGGCACATTTACCAGAACAGCCTCCTGTAGTTCTGCCTGCTTTTAGAGATGGGACATGGCCCCCACCCCCTGGTCCTGAGGACCTGCTTATTCAACAGTCTCCTATGCAGTTAGCGTTGAAAAAGGCAAGAGAGGCAGGGGAGGTTATAGAAGGATTCCAAGTGTACCCGGTAGTACAGAGACAGCATGCAGCCGGAGGATTGTTTAATGATTATGAACCTATTCCATTCAAACAACTAAAAGAATTAAAAGTCGCTAGTGCTCAGTATGGCCCGACCGCCTCCTTTACTATTACGATTTTAGAAGCCATTGCCGCTAATGTTCTTCCACCCTCCGACTGGAAAAGTTTAGCTAGGGCCGTTCTTACCGGAGGGGAATTTCTTTTGTGGTCCTCTGAATATGCTGACCAATGCGCATTGCATGCTCAGGACCAGCAAAATCAACAATTAGGGATTACTTATGATCAATTGGTAGGAGCAGGGAATTTTGTTAGTGTTCACCAACGGTTGAATTTTAGACCACAGGTATATGATATTATTCGGCGATCTGGTCTGCATGCATGGAAAAAATTGCCAAGATCTGGGATTAGAAAGGAAGAATTGTCCCAAATTAAACAAGGGCCTGATGAACCTTATCAAGATTTTGTGGCTAGATTGCTTCAGGTCTCTTCCAATTTGATAGAAGATTCTGATGCTGCATTGATTCTGGTTAAGGGATTAGCCTTTGAAAATGCTAACTCTATTTGTCAGGCTGCACTTCGCCCTTGGAAAGGAAGGGCTACCCTCAATGATTTTGTTAAACTTTGTGCCGACATCGGACCGGGCTATGTGCAAGGAGTTACTTTAGCAGCTGCATTAAAGGGACAGTCTATTGAGCAGGCAATGGCAGTTATGAAGGGGGGACGCAAAGTAAGAACAGCAGGTCCCCCTGGAAGTTGTTACGCCTGCGGACAGATGGGACACATAGCCAAAGATTGTAAGGACAAAGGACGTCTATATCGTCCTGCTACAGGGAAGGAACCAGGGTTATGCCCCAAGTGTAAGAAAGGAAAACATTGGGTTAATGAATGCCATTCTAAAAGAGACAGGGGAGGCAATGTTTTATCAGTTTAAAACAGTGATAAATACCTATAATGAGGCAACAGGAATTTTTCTAGTCACAAAATGTCACATTTGCCTCTGTCATTCTTCACCAAATTACTTTACAAGTAATTATAAGAATAATCCAAAAGGGTAGGTGGAAAACCTTCACAGTATTCTTAAAACTATGCTTCTTGAAAACTAAAAATTGCAGCACACTTAGGCTGCTGGTGTACTGAGTTCATTACCTTCCAAAAATGCTCATTATCTTCTTGTGGATTTGTTATATTACTTTGTGTATTAGTTTCAAGGCTTTGTGTTTTTCTATATACTTAGATTATGAACCTGAATTCATCCTTTTTAACGGCATGCACTTAAAAAGTGCGCTTAATTTTAGTTTGTAGTCATGCATGGGTACCTTGTTGTCAATAAAGAGAAAAAGGTACCTTTGGGGAGGGTGGGTGTTTAAACCTGAATCTGCATTTGGAAGTGCTTATTTATCTGCATCAGTAACAGTACTCCCAAGAAAACTAGGTACTTCATTTAGAAATTACAGTTAGGGATCTAAAACTAGAGGAAAATAATCTGTATGTAAGCATTTACAGACAAAACTATCTTTTTCCTATGCTGGTATAGCACATTGACAATAAAGTCTACTCCATGATTGCTATTAACTGTATCAATAATAAAAATAATGTATAATAATAGCAGCCGTAAGTTCTCTGGAAACGTCCTCTTCATCTATTTGTAGTAATACGACTCAATTACAAATAGGGAAAGAAGTGGGAAATTTTTAGAATAGATATACATTTTCTCAGTAGAAGAGGCAAAATTCTGAGTTTTTCAAAAGATGATTTTTTTAAATTGCCAAATCCACAGTCTTACCCAGGGACCTGAATAAAGATTTCCTCATTATACTTGACAGTTTTGCTCTTGCACCTGGTGCAAGAAGAACACACGCACATTAGAACTGCCACACCAGATCAGACCTGCAGTCCATCTAGTCCATTCTTCTGCTGCTAAAATTGACCAGCACCAGATGTTGCAGGGAAAGGTACAATAACACTCCCATAGACATAGTCACACTTCCCCCTGTTTGGGGGCACAAGATACGCATTTTGAAGCACAAAGCTTGTACTCCATATCTGTCCCCAAATTACCCCGATCGCACTGCTGATTGTATAATGTAAATTGTATAAAAATATGTATTTCCTCTCTCTACAAGCTTCAATTCACCTTAGAAAACTTTTGAAACTTAATAGTGGCACCTAGGTTACAAGTTAAATCACTGTAAGCTATCCCTAAAGTTAATGATGCAAGAAGAGACCTGTAAGTACTCAAGTAATTAATTCAAGTCTAAAGTGATCTGAATTATTGTAAGAGTTGACTATCTTTCTCTTCATGAGTACAGAGGAATATTCACTTCTTATTTAAACACATCAGACAAGTGTCTTAAGTCACGTGAAATGAATTCACCTACAAGGCATTGAATAAATTATTCAGTGGAATTGCTTTTTGCAACAAACAGTATACAACCAGGATGATGGGTAATGATTTTAAACTAAAGGAGGGTAAATTCAGCCTAGATACAAGGAAGAAATTATTTACAATGAGGGTGATGTAACACTGGAACAGGTTGTTCAGAGAGATGGTAGAAATCTCTTCTTTGGAAACATCCAAGATAAGGTTGGACAGGGCCCTAAGCAACCAGATCTACTTAAATATGCCCCTGCTCACTGCAGGGGAATTGGACTAGTAGGTATTTAAAGGTCCCGTTCAACCAAACCATTCTATCATTCAATGGTCCTTATGATTTGCAGTTCTCTATGGAAAGTGAACATAGAATCATAGAATCATAGAATAGTTAGGGTTGGAAGAGACCTTAAAGATCATCTAGTTCCAACCCCCCTGCCATGTGCAGGGACATCCCACTAGATCAGGTTACCCAAGGCCCCATACAATCTGGCCTTGAACACCTCCAGGGATGGGACATCCACAACTTCCCTTGGCAACCTGTTCCAGTGTCTCACCACTCTCATGGTGAAGAAATTCTTCCTAATGTCTAGTGGATGTCCCATATAACATAAAACCAGATATGATACAATTTAATTTCATCTTAAAATTAAAGCATAGATGCTGGTGTGAGGAGTGGGGCTTTGGCTTCTTTGATCATGGGGTGGCTCATGCACCCCCAGGCTTTCTTACTAAGGCTGGGACAAGTGTGTCTCCTAGGGGGGCAAAAGCCCTTGCTAAAAACCTAACTAAGCTAATAAACCGAGCTTTAAACTAGATGTGAAGGGGGAGGGGATTGAGACCAGGCTAGACAGGAGCGAACCTGGACGTGGGGCACTGGTGATTCAGAGAGGGTGTGCGGGTGAGGACCAACAGTACATCACCACACAGCAAGTTGGGGTGATTACATCTAGGGGTGGTAAGGAAGATACGGGCACTCTGGCGCTACCTACTCCAGTGACCAGGCAATTGGGAATGAACTCTGTTCCCTCTAAGAGGGCTGAAGGCTCAGCAGCTTAGCCGAAGTGCACGCAGCATGGTAAATAAGAAGGAGGAGTTGGAAGCTGTTGTAGGTCAAGGAGGCTATGATGTCGTTGCCATCATGGAAACGTGGTGGGATGATTCATATAAATGGAGTGCAGCTATAGTGGGGTACAAACTCTTCAGGCGGGACAGGAATGAAGGAGAGCAGCTCACAAGGACGCCTTGATTAACAGACGGGCTACCGCTCTGGTGGCAAATAGCGAAACTTTACTTCAAGAGTGGCAATATATACATGCTCAGATAGTAGTTCAAAAAATAGGTTCACACACACAACACATCCGCTTTGAACAAAATTAAATACACTAGCCGGCTATCCTTTGGCATTAATAGTAGTGGAAACGGTGTTCATAACATTAGTGGAGACAGCATGCATACCCTTGCTTGAATGATTCCAGTACAGCCCGTATCAATGACCCCAGGTAAAACAAAGATTCCCAACCGAATTATTGATAATCATTCTAATTACAAGGCAGTAAAGCCAACCCCAATGATCTTTTTACGTCCCATGTTATTGTATGAAGGGCAGACGATTGCAGCACTACTGAGATGGTTGTGATCACGTCTGTCTCGGTGCTGCCTCTGGTTCTTGCTCTAAGGTGGGAGCTGCTGCTTGCCGTGGAGGCATCTATGTTGGTACGTGCCTCCGAACCGTGCTTTGCTCCTGGTTTTATGACAACACTGTCCCGTTCTTATCCCATGTTGATCTACACCATCTGGCAAAACGTTTACCCTTTCCACACTGAGGGCAGATTTTAGGCCCTCTATCCTGGCATTGCGTGTGACAGTCTCTTTTAAAATGTACTTTCTTGCCGCGTCTCTAACAGAACGTATTTCTGTCCCAGATTACAGTCAGGGCACCAGTCACCAGCTGTGCTTGGTAGGTAAATGATCCCAGCTGCCGTTACAGCAGTTTTTAGACTGCACCATATTTTTCTATATTTGTCCTTAGGAATTTTTTGTCGCAGATTGCAAAATTAAGGCTTCTGTAACTGCTCAGCACATCCTTTGATCTATCTATAAACACCATATATGGGTCACGCCTTTTTCAGCTTTCCAAGATCCGGTATCTTTATAAGTGTTTGATAAAACATAAAGCCGCATCTGTTTTAAAATTGAATATATAAACTGTCTTGAATCTTGAACTGCTACCAATGTTGTTTAATTGAGCCAATTCCCATCGCATCTGCCATCAGTCCCCTCTGCAATGTCGAAACTGTCCGGGCCCTGCGGTGGTGGCGAGTGGCGAGCAGCCCCCGCCCCTCAGCCCAGGGTAGTGGCCCCCTCACGGGGAGCTGCTCTGCGGGATCTGGAGGGGTGGGGGCAGAATCCCTCGGCCAGGCGGCTCTACTCCAGAGTAGTTAGTACATTCTCTTTTGCAGCTTTTGGAATCTCCTTTATCACTTTGTAACTAATTAGTTCTCAGCGCAGATCGCCGTCCCATGCACAAATCAAAGCCTGCAGTATTTCAACTTCTCCCTGCTACTGTGCCTCCCTCCTGACTTGTGCTTATTGGTCAGAGAGACAGCGGGGAGGTGGATCAGGCTCCTTCTCGGTGTCTCTCGGACCCGGATCAAAGGGATTGTCAGCCCTCCCATCGATTTCACACTGACGCTCTACTGCCTGGGGCCCCTCTGTAGCCGATACTTCCAGCCCTAAGTCAGCCTGTGCTTACTCTATAACCGACCTTTCCTCTCTCATTACTGTTACCAATTTCATAAGTTTTCCTACATCCTCTAACTTCTCCCCGGAGCCAGACAATGCCATCTCCAGCATCTCCAGCTTCGCCGCCTCCCACATAACTAAACTAAATATATCTGTTGGCTGGTGAATCCAGCCCTCCCGCTGCATCCATAGGATGATCGAACGCACTCCCGCGGACTTCACCCGCACATCCGTATGACGACTGCATTCCTTCAGGGCCCACACAACTACTTCTAGTGCCTTCTCAGCCATGGCTACTCAGGCTCCCGATGCCAGTTGGGGCTGTCCGAGTATCACGTCAGGGTCACCAGTCGTTGCATCTCAACAAACACCCCCTATACCAGACTCTCGCTCCTCCCCAGCGAGGACCATTGAGACGCAGAATCTAATATAGAGGAAGCTCAAATGGTAGCATTATAGATTATGCAATTTGCCTTTATAGCCCTGTCCCACAAGAGGCCCTCCTTCATGGGCAGTCCCTAACCTCTACCGTCACATCCCGTGTTCTTCCACATTGCCATCCCTAACTTGTTGACCAACTCCGCCCACACACTGCTAGCTAGTTTAGGGAGGAATTACCATGTTAAAAGCAACATTTTGTTTGTATTGCTGGCAAGGCTTCCATTGGTCCTATCTCTACACAGTAAATTTGTTCTTTATTACAAAACATCTAAACACGTGGGATTTGAGTGGAAATGTTTTCAATTTCAAGGCCTAAACAAACACATAAAGGATGAGCAGTGCTACTTTCCTCTATGCTTTATAATGGGTAGAAGAGAAACTTTTATATAACTATTGAGGAAAAATCTTAAATGTTTGCATGTTCTTTTCGTGCTTGGAAAGACTTTGAAAAAATTCCTTAGATTTTTACTTGAGATCAATCTCCCATCTTAAAAGTTGATTATGTGGAAATTTGATTATAGAAAGGTCTTCTGAAGTATCCAGACTTTATTTAAGATAATGAGGTTGTGTTCCTTAATCTAATTTTGGCTTCCATCTGGAAGAAATGAAAAAATCCAAGGCATGCTTCATTTAATTCCTTACAAACATTTCATACCTGCTTTACTGTCCTTGCATGTGTCTTGGGTGTGAACATACAGCAGGGCCAGGGGATGATGATGGAGCACCAGCTGAAGGAATTCCTCACCTGCGCCAGCTGCAATGGAGATCTCCTGGATCTCTGCCTTCCTCCACTGACTGTATAGGCCTATTGCTAAAGGGATCTACTTTTTCCTCTCCTCTTGTCAGGATTCTGTGTAATACTGCATCCGAGATGTGTCCTTCTGTCCTTTCTGGCCTGCCATCTGAACGTGGCTTCCTACCAGCTGTGGTCCTGTGTAAGGTCTCACTGGAATTGCTGTTGTCTCTCTGTGTTGGGGAAATAATGTTTAGAGACGGGTCCCTTGGTAGTACTGCATTGTAGAAGCATGTAATAAATGATAATTTCTGCTCCCAAGAGCTTGCAATTAATAGTTGAATAAAGTGGCTTGAGAGTGGTTGTCACCTGGTGAGATTAAGACCTAAGCTTTTGAGTGGTGCTAACAAATTTTTTATGTTGTTGGAAATATACCCTTAGCTGAAAAGGATATATTCTCTCTAAAAATAAGCTTTTTTTAAGGTTTGACATTTAAAAAACACAAAGCGTGGAATCCAGAGTTCAGTGAGATTTTTGACCATTTTAGAATACTAAGCTACTACAGTTAGAAGGGACCTACAAAAATCATTTAGTCCAACTGCCTGACCACTTCAGGGCTGGCCTGTTAAAGCATGTTAAGAGCATTATCCAAATGCCTCTTTAACACTGACAAGCTTGGGGCATCAGCCACCTCTCTAGGAAGCCTGTTCCAGGGTTTGACCACCCTCTCGGGAAAGCAATGCTTTCTAATATCTGGGTGAACCTCCCCAGTGCAGCTTTGAACCATTCCCACGTGTCCTGTCAGGATATCAGGGAGAAGAGCTCAGCACCTCCCTCTCCATTTCCCCTCCTTGGGAAAATGCAGAGAGCAATGAGGTCGCCCTACATTTTGTTCTAATCCAGTTTTAATATGCTAATAGACATAGTTTCTTTCCTTTCTGTTGTTCAGGCCATGGCATTTCATTGTCATAAAGCTATTGGAGAAGCTCAGCTTAAATTTTCTTGCTGCACTAGCCCAAGTCATCCTGTCCTCCCTGGTATTTGCACTGGTGCCAGTTGCATGGGTCACCACAGAAGGTTAATATTTGCTAATGGCAATTCTGCTCTGGGTTTATGGTGTAGTTACAAGACAATTGGTAGTATGTGATTATCACATATCTTCATCCAGTAATTGGCCAATGGATCTTGTTCCACCTCCAGGGAATGTACTGGGCCACAGCCAAAAAAAGACTACAGAAGATGGAGGAAATGGTAATCATTTCAAGCTTACTACATGGACACCTACAGTACAAGGACTTCCAATAACACCTTCTGCTTATGTCGGCCTGCACGTCTCATGATTTGCTGTGATTTACCCAATCAATAATAGAAAGTGTTGGCACCTCTGTCCTAGTCCTTGCTATTTCCTGCAAGACTGTGAATTGCGACTGAGCCATATCAGTAAGAAATATCCCTGCTCAGAGTCGGACAGAGAGCATCTAATAACCATTGAATGGAGCTAGCTAGGAGGTAGAGGCATTGTTAACTCCATGCATGGGGAGGAACTTCTCCTAGGAAAGTAGTGCTTGTTTTCTTTTTTTCCGCCTGAGTAATAGTAGCCTTCAGGAATACTGAAACAATTAACATGTAAACTGAAACTAGTAAGAAATGAGATGAGGGCTTTTGGTATCTGATCCAAGATGTCTAAAGTGGCCAAGAAAGGTGACAAATCTAGCTGCCTCTGAGAGGGTATTTCCTGAGCTATGGGAGCTGGATTTCCATAGTTTTTTTCTGTTTCTAATGTCTGGCTTTTCTTCTCTTCATTATTCTCCAGTTTTATTTTTTCCACCTCCTGCGATGCCTTCTACTTCCCCTTCACTGTAAATTTCCTTCCCTTCCTTTTCTGCCTGCAGCCCTGACTCCTTCTTTCCCCCTGTATTCTTAGCTCCTTCCCATGTCCCTTTTGCCTAGATGCAGGGAAGCACGTGCTGCTATAAATCAGCCAGCTGGACTTATATACAGGACTTATAACCTGGAGCCTTTCTCTCAGCAGAAGGACTAGGCTGACTCTTTCCTCTGCATGGCAAAACCTTTTTTCCCCCTTTCCCATGTCCCTCTCTTTTTGTCAGAATTAGAAGTTGACCAGTGGGTTCAAAATATCTGGGGAAAATATCAAGCTAAGAACTGCAAACTGCATCTCCTTGTGTCCTGCCTGTAACTACAGGGAGAATTGTACCAGTATGTCTTTTGGCAAAAATTATTCCCAAGTGTTCTGAAAAGAAAGCAAGAAGAGAAAATGTAGACCTTTAGTCATATTTCTTACTGTTTCTTGTACAACATAGTGTAGTGTGAGATGCCTTGATACCATATGAATGCAGGTTGTATGTGTATAGTGAGAGAGTATGAGCTGCTGAAGTGGGAGACTGGCTGAATGCAAAAATAAAATTGGGATTACTGTGTTAGGGAAGGAGAGAAGAATAGATTGGTGTGATTTGTCAAGATCAGATTACCTCAAGATTTTCCTAAGCTATAAATACTTTGACACGACAGTGGAATTATTTCAAGCCCTGTAAGCTTTTCCAAGTGCTAGTTATGCAACAGTGTTCAGAAGCATTTTCTTATTGTTTTTCTAGTGGTAATATCTTTTTTTTTCTGGTGGACTGAGCACAATGCAATATTTTTAATGGGGTTTTCTGAGGAGGAGAGGAGAGCAGAAAGCAGAGAGCTGCTTATTAACAGCAATTGATTTCTTTTTTTATGTTTTAATGCCCTAGCAACATGCAGGCAGCAAGACCACAGGAGAGGTTTCAAGGGGGATGGCACTAGAGAAGGAAAGCCAGTAAAGGTCGAGGCTCTCCAGAGAACGCCACCAAGATACAGGTTTGTAAAGCGATAGAGGCCTTTCGTACGCCACTACAATTGTAGATCTCAGAACGGGATCTACCTGCTGCTGCCCTCTGAATGATGCTGGCCAAGGACCTGTTTCTGTTGTGCAAAAGCAGCTCCCATCTGCCAGAGCTCTGTCCACCTCAGAAACCACCACCGAATGGAGCAAACAAGGAGGCACCAAAGGAGGGACACACTGGAGGGCAGGCCGTGCCTATAAGTAAGAACTTGACACAGCCAATGAGAAGGAAGCTTCTTTGCTGGCCGACAGCCATGCTCGACCAATGAGCCTTCTTCCCCGCAGCTCCCTGCCCAGACAGAGGGGAAACCAAGCAAGGTGTGTTTTGGCGGGACATGTTATATGATAATTAGGCCAGGTACGACAGCGAATCAGCGTGGAGGGACGGGGCAGGGAAGGATGGCGAGGAGCCCCCGCTCCAAAAGGGGGCGGGGCTTAGGGGTTGTGTGAGGAAGTGGGGTTTTTAATGGTTGCCGTGTGGCACCCGGGATGGTGTGGGTCATGGCTCCAGAGGGACGGTGGGAAAGTGAGTGAGGCAGGAAAGGCAAAGCAGGAGGAGGAAGGCAGCAGAGTCTCTAGGTCTCTAGGTGGTGAGAAAAGGGAGTCCCCATTGGCGACCTGAAGCAAGATGGATGCTACTTTCCAATGACTGAGGACGCAGAGGATACAGTGCTAGATCCCCTACACCAAAGAAGGCTACTCAAAACATGCAGAGCAACAGCCCTGAGGAGTTAACCTCTGTCTCACATGTTGCCTTAGGGAGCCTGAAGGGCTGATGTCCGTCTAATGTACTGCACATTGGATTAAAACTGACAACTTGGCAGAAGATGTTGAGGCAGATAGTGCTGCAGGTCATGACTAAAATTGCCAGGCCCAGAAAAGAGTCTTGCTCTGAAAAAATATCACTTTTCATTATACCATAGGGCTGTTCTTAGTGTCCAAATGCTACTCTCACCTTGAAATGATAATCATCCACAGCTAAGCATTCACAGTGTTTGGAGAGGGAAGGTATGATGGTAATGAAATGTGACTGCTCAGCTGTGGTCGACGGGTTCCCCAAAGTGTGATTGAATCACTGCAATTTGGCCCTAAAGCTGTGACTGATCTTCTAGTTCGATCTGCCGTTTCTGTTACGCTGTTCCATATGTTTTTCATGTGCTCCTTTTTCAGGAGCAATAAAGTCAATTTACCTATATAGCAAGGGCCCCCAAACACCAAGCCAGGTATTCCGGGGCATGCCCTATCTCCACAGATTAAAAAGTGTCCTGGTGGCAGTGCTCGGGGCTGCGTTTGATTATATGGTACATCCGGGATCGAGCCGTTACAGTAGGATGAGTTTTGATACTTAAGATCGGATGGGTTAATTACAGTCTCATAATATCCCTTGCCAGTATACGAGCTGAATTTGACACATCCAGGGGCTTCCCGAGACCTCAACAAATTCAACTCCTGGGGGAGTACCATGGGCTTGTTCAATGACTTAATTACCAAGGCCAGTGTCGTTGATTTGACACCCCAAGAGTTTTGTCGGGCCGCTGCTTCAATTGCCAAGTCATTTAGTAAATCGGGTGATTGAACGCAATCTTTAAAGTCTGATAAATTCAGGGAAGGAGTTCCCACCAAGTATGTTTTAAACGGATTACCAACTTGATGCAGTGACAGGCAGAAATCCTTCATCCCTGCTCTTTCAGCCCATTGCACCCACATGTTGGCCATGTTTTGGGACTACGCTGTTTCGGCAGAAAGATATTGCTCCGCCACTGACATCCCAATAACTAGTATCATTATGATGACCACAAAACTGGACTCTGGTAGCGCAAACCCCATCTCATATGTAAAGAGGGCAGAAGTACTTTCTACTCTCCAATAGTTCTATTGGACTAGTACGGGACCCATTAAAATGGATTACATATTTTTTACAGTAATAACAACGACAAATAATGTACAGTTCACACCGCCGGCAGATTGGACAAAGCTGGAGACTCGTCCGATTCCCTATTGTCGATCCTGTCATTATGTTGAGTGTCACTCCTCCCATCCACAGGATGCCTCAGGCTTGTCTGCGGATTTCGTGCCTTAATAGAAGGACGAGTCCACTTAGCGGGAACCCATAATGGACCTGTTTGAGTGGAAACACTTAAATAACTGCGGCCCCAATACAGCACCTTCGCAGGACCTTCCCACTGCCCAGTTTTTGGTTTTCTATAATTAACCCATATATCATGTTGCTGCTTACTTCCTTCATTCGCATAATGACGGGTAACTGAAGGATCTTCATTATTTCCAAACACACATAGATGATTTAAAACAAATAGGCAACGCAATAATCTTTCCCGAGGTTCCTTTACCTCCCTATACTTCTTCAGGTATTGTTTCAGTGTGCCGCTCTTTCTACTATTGCCTGTCCAGTGGGAGAGTGTGGTATCCCTGTTATATGTTGTATTCCCCAAAATTGCATGAATTGCCGGAATTTGGCACTGCTGTAGGCGGGGCCATCATCCATCTTGATACTGCTCGGCACCTCCATTACAGCAAAGCAGCTATTCAAGTGTCTTTCAATATGTTGCGCTTTCTCCCCCACCCGGGCAGTCGCCCATATATAATGACTAAAGGTATCTGCAGTTACGTGCACATACTCCAGTCGACCAAACTCCGCCACATGTATTACATCCATCTGCCATAACTCATTAGCTTTGAATCCTCGTGGGTTGACCCCAATCCCCAAACCACAACCTCCATTGTGGTGGCTACAAACAGGACACGCCTTGACAATAGCGCGTGCTTCCTCCAAGGGTATGCGAAACTCTCTAGAAAGTCCTTTTGCGTTTTGGTGGAATACGGCATGTGCTTCTCTCGCTACAATGTGCCTAGGGATAGGACTAGACTGTAGTATAGATACCAGCTTATCAGCTCGCGCATTGCCTTCCCCAAGGCCCATCTCCCATTTGTGACTTCTGATATGAATGACAGCAAAAGGATGTCTCCTAAGACTAATAGCTTTTCGTAATTGCAGAAAGAGTTCATGCAGTCTCTTATTCTGTACTTCTTTTACAGAAGCATCCTCAATTCTCTCGCATACACCTACTACATACAAAGAGTCTGACACAACATTCAAAGGCTCATCAAAATTCAACATAGTCCGTATAACCGCTAACAGTTCCATAGTCTGTAATGAATCTTTCTCTGTGGTATGTAATAACTGATGATGCCATTGTCCATCCTTATGCCAGGTAACTGCTGCTTTTCTAGATTTCCTTCCAGCATCTGTGTAGACAGTCAAGGCATCTATGAGGGTTTGCAGTCAGCGTTTTGGGATAGTCATCCACCCCCATTGGCCTATCCAGCGGAGCGGTGTACTAGTTACCTCCACTGAGGTAATCATGCTTCCACTTCCCAATAATGCATCCTGCAAATCCATATTATTTTTCAAATACCATTCCAAGGTATCTTTTTTCATTGGCACTTGGAGGCAGCCGGGTTCTTGCCCCGTGATCTGCAACACTCTCTCTGCCCTTCTTTAAGAGTTCAGCTAGAATTTCAATTTTTTGTAAAAGAGTTTTGGACTGCTGTAATGATGGCGATATCCACTCCAAGACCCATACCTCCCCCGTTTTTGTTTTTTACTGTGTTAGCACTCCCAATAGATATTTTGTGCCGCTCCAAACAGTTACGTTGATGGGGAGGTTGGGGTCACAACAATGTACGCTTCCGTGAATAACACAGTCCATTATTTAGTGGAGACTGAGGGCTTGGTCAGCAGTCAGCTGAAGTGGCTTCATAGGGTCGGTACCCTTTAATAATGGTATTCCATGGGCTCGTGAATAGCTGCAAATGTCCCTGTTGATACTGTTCCTGGACCAACATATGGGCCTGTTGTAGACATTCCCTTTTTAGAGGCCACTGCTTAACCCACACAGGTTCAGTTGTCATCCATGTTAAGGGAATTGGGAAAGTCCAAACAATGGCCTTTAACCTAAAGGGTAGTCATTTGTTAGCATGATGCCCAACTGCGTTTAGGATGTCCCTACCAATCAAGCATTGCACCGTGGGAGGCAACGGCACCACAGAGAAGGTGCACTTTAAAGTCTTTCCATCCAACTGTACTGTAAGCAATGGTGTCCGT
The DNA here is from genome assembly GCA_033459285.1 of Clamator glandarius. NCBI lineage: Eukaryota > Metazoa > Chordata > Aves > Cuculiformes > Cuculidae > Clamator > Clamator glandarius. The sequence continues at coordinate 211,289 of JAUNZM010001905.1, read as the reverse complement.
TTAGCCAGTGTCATTCCACCTACGCCGGTGACAGTAGTTGGGGATGCCAGTAGAGGCCAGTCCCGTGGCCAGTACTCCGGGGCAATTATGCTTGAATCAGCCCCTGTGTCCAAGAGACCATTGAGGGAACATTGCTGACCCTGATATTTTATAACTAGATTTCGTTTTGGTCTGTCGCTTAGGCTAATTGTTAATAATGTGAGGCCACCAGTAGATCCAAAGCCATGTGTTCCTCTTGGTCTCTGCTCCCGTGGAGACAAGGATGCAGTGAACTGGGGTAATGGCACCAGTTGAGCAATTCTTTGTCCATGTTCAACCCAAATGGGAGGATACGGGGTATGTGCCATGATGCATATCTCTCCCGTAAAGTCAGCATCAATCACTCCCGGCAAAACAAAAAGTCCCATCATAGTTGCAGACGAGTGTCCCAACAGCAGGGCACCCATTGGTTGGCCATCAATTATAACAGGTCCTTTAATTCAGGTTGGAATTTTATGCGGCTGGGGTGTCATAAACAACACGTCTATTGCGGCTGCCAGGTCGAGACCGAGGCTCCCTGCAGTGGCTGGATGAAGTAATTCCCCGAGGACGCAGCTGCTACTTGTGTCTGGGTGCGGCGGCTGTTCGCGCTGCTCTTGGAGTTTCCCGCACGGCTTCGGCAGGCTCTCGTATCGTGTGTGTTCGCACAACAGTTATTACACCAAACATTATCTGCCTGGCAGGCTCATCTCAGATGACCCATACTTCCGCACCGATAGCACCGCATGCGGCTAGTAGCTGAGGGCGGAGAGGGGCTCTTTGTGGCAGCCTGGAGAGGTGCAAGGGCAGCTAACACTTGCATGTGAGAGGCGGCAGCTTGTTCTTTTAAACCTAAACTTAACTCGTTAATTGCTTCAACTAGCAGGGCTTGGCTCCCTACAGGTATGGTGGCCATCCTTTCTAGGGCTTGCTCTATTGTCCAATCTGCACCCAAGGTACTAAGCACATTCTTAGTGGTAGGGTTGCTATTCTGCAGGGCGCACTGTTTTAACAATGCGCTGCGCATATACTCTGGCACTCCAGCTCATTCGATGGTGGCCGCTGCTTTATCTATAAAAGACCCAAAGGACTCCTCTCTTCCTTGTTTGATCCCCATATAGGCGGGGACACCACCCAGCTCCTTAACCCTATCTATTGCTGCACGCACCAAACGCATTACCTCTCGACACTTATCTGGCCCCAAAATAGCCTGTGCCTCCATACGTAAAAATGGTCCCAGCCCCATCAGCTCCTCCAGAGTTATGCCGTGCAGGGGGTCCCCGGGATGCCGGGCTATGGCCACACTCTCTTGACAGAGTGCTTGCCAATGAGCATTAAACAACAGTTGTTGATGCTGCGTAAAGATCAATTTGGCAATCCCCCTGCAATCATTGGGGAGTAAAATTTGAGTGCCCCAAATATAGTCTAGCATTTGCTTCGTGGGCTCTCCTTTAATTCCAAACTGACTGACTGTAGTGCGCAGTTGTGATAACAACTTCCAGTCCAAAGCGGTAATTGTGGCTTGAAGCCCCCCCCCCCGGCTGCGGTGTAAACACCACAGGACACGCTATATCTATTACCGACTCCATTGCACCGATATCTCCTGAGTTCATAATACTTTTTGCTATTTCTACCCAAGCCTCCCACCGCTCTCGTGCCGTAGCCCCACCCACATCACTCTCTGGCCCAGGAACCGACTCATTATTAAGTATGGGGGGCGGGGGTGGCTCCGGCGGTGGGGAGCATTGTTGGGGGGTGGAGGTAAGCTGACTGTGGACACGGCAGGAGGGAGAGGACAAGCCAATCAATCGCCATAATTCCTATTCTTCTCCTGCGCTGCGCTGATCTGCCTCGCAGCCTTTTCCTCCGCCTGATGTTGTAACAGCTCATTATGCACTACACGCCACAGCTTCCCTAATTTCTTCGCGACCTTATCATCCTCTAAGGCTGCCTCCCATAACTTATCCCCTAGTTTACGCCACTCACTCAATTCGTGCACCGTATGTGGATTTTGGAAACACCCCTGGGCTTGCCCATAGGTTAGCAACCCCGGGAGCTCTTTATTTAAATCTATACCCTTTACTTGACACTTTTTTAAAAAGCAGTTAAATAAATCATATGCTGCTTGCCTTTCCATAATTGTTTCCGTCAGCGCTGTTGCAGCCTCTCAAGTTCTCGGCAGCACGTATCGGCCAGGCACTCCGCTGAGCTGCCCAGGGCGCCATTCACCGTCCTCTTTCAGTTTGGTGATTTGCGCCGCTCCCACTGCAAAAGGAGCCCGAACTCGTTCGTAGACTCACCGTAGTGTTTTTATCACGTCGGGGTCACCATTTGTGGTCGACGGGAGTAATTGCGACACACCACACACACACCATGCGTGATTAGCAAGACTCAAATTTATTCAACATACTCCTTAATTTATAGACCTTATAATGAGGCTCATACATATTGCAAAAGGCAAGCTCACTATTGGTTACATCTGTAAATGTCATCTCCTTCCAGGAGAGGTTTATCTATTTGCCAAGTTTCACATAGCAATTACTAGAGCATCCTGCTTTGTTCTTTTCATATAATTTATTATCAGGCTCAAGGTCCAACTGTTCTTTTCTCACGTTGATACAGTAACCATGTGTTCAGGCTTTATCTCGTTCTTGTATAAATAGTTGAACTGTGTCAGCGTGACCTTTCTCCTCGAGCCAAAAGGCAGCAATACTCTCTACACTCAGCTCATATGAGACTTTGTCCATTTCCTCTCCAGCCCAAATGCTGAGATGTTTTCCATGGCTGCAAATTGTGAGGCTGTTAATTGTCTTCTGGCACTTAATCTGATTTAAATTGTTAGAAGTATGAACGAGCATTGTGCAGTCAAAAGCAGCAGAGTTGCCATAGTAACGGTGACAAAAAAAATATAAACCCACTTAATCAAAACCTCTTCTAATAATGACTTTGAGGCCTGTCGTGAAGTGTGTAGTCTGCTGTTTCCCCCCCTCCCCTGTCAGTATGACTGTGATGGCTTTGAAACATTACTGAATAATGTGGTTCTGCACCTATAAGTAAAGGAGACTGCTAAAATAACATGCTGGGGTTTAATTTATATTTTACTTTCTCTGCTTTGGATCTGGAGCCTCTTTTTAGACTGGTGACCTATTTGACCTCAGATCATCAGTTGCTTATACTCTGTGAAGCTCCTGAACAACCAGGGACATGATGACAAAACCTGAAATGGCTAATCCGGTGGTATTTCATCTAGCTTTTCTGGCTCTCCCTCCGCTTCCTTCAGTTTTCAGTTTCTTCAGTCCACCTTCAACGCTGTGCATACTATAATTATCCTGACTAATGACCATCTCCTCCCTTCTTATTTTTGCTCTATTAGTACAGCCACACAGAAAGCAGAAGACAGAGTTGCAGTTTTTCACCAGACATAGGGTAACTCTAGGCTTGCTTTATTTACAGCTCAGAGTTGGGCCATCACCTCAGTGAATGGCAAAGCCCACACAAAATCATCAGATATTTATAGAATCATAGAAGAGTTTGGGTTGGAAGGGACCTTAAAGATCATCTAGTTCCAACCCCCCTGCAGTGGCCAGGGACACATGCCACTAGATCACACTGCCCAAGGCCCCATTCAACCTGGCCTTGAATGCCTCCAGGGATGGGGCATACACAACTTCCCAGGGCAACCTGGTCCAGTGCCTCACCACTCTCATGATGAAGAAATTCTTCCTTAAGTCTAGTCTAAATCTGCACCCCTCAAATATAAAACCATTCCCCCTCATCCTGTCACTACATGCCTTTGCAAAAAGTCCCTCCCCAGCCTTCTTGTAGGCCCCCTTCAGGTACTGGAAGGTTGCTATAAGGTCTCCTTGGAGCCTTCTCTTCTCCAGGCTGAACAAGGCCAACTCTCGCAGCCTGTCCTCATATGGGAAGTGCTCCAGCCCTCTAAACATCCTTGTAGCCCTCCTCTGGACTCGTTCCAACAGTTCCATATCCTTATTATGTTGAGGATTCCAGAAATGGACACAGTACTCTAGATGAAGTCTCAAAACAGAGGAATAGAGGGGCAGAATCACCTCCCTCGACCTGCTGGCTACTCCTTTGATGTAGCCCAGGATACGGTTTGTCTTCTGGGCTGCGAGCGCATATTGCTGGCTCATGTTGAACTTGTCATCACAGAATCATAGAATCATAGAATCACCAGGTTGGAAAAGACCCATCGGATCATCGAGTCCAATTATTTCTATCAATCATTAAACCATGCCCCTCAGCACCTCATCCATCCGTCTTTTAAACACCTCCAGGGAAGTAGACTCAACCACCTCCCTGGGCAGCCTGTTCCAGTGCCCAATGACCCTTTCCACAAAAATTTTTTTCCTAATGTTCAGCTTGAACCTCCCCTGGTGGAGCTTGAGGCCATTCCCTCTTGTCCTGTCCCCCGTCACTTGGGAGAAGAGGCCAGTACCCTCCTCTCCACAACTTCCTTTTAGGTAGTTGTAGAGAGCAATGAGGTCTCCCCTCTGCCTCTTCTTCTCCAGACTAAACAACCCCAGCTCTCTCAGCCATTCCTCATTGACCAGCACCCCAAGTCCTTCTCTGCAAGGCTGCTCTCAATCACATCATCCCCCTTCCTGTATTGAAACTGCAGATCGCCCTGGCCCAAGTGTCAGACCTTGCACTTTGCCTTGTCTAACCTCATGAGGTTCTCAGCCCACAATGACTATATGTCACCACAGATACTGTAGAGGAGATACAAGGAAATGGGTCCATGGCTAGGAAGGAGCTGAGCTCAAGAACGCATGGATGTGGGATCAGGAGGAATCAGACAGACAAGATCCTCACTGGACATCGACCATTGAAGAAGAGAAAGACACCCTCGTGGTCTCTGTTTTATACCAAGTTTGATGCATATGAGATGGAATACTCTGTTGGTCAGTTTAGGGTCACCTGTCCTGTTTGCCCCTCCTTGGAAGCGCAGCCATTTTCTGCCAGCTTGAGGATGGCCTTGGTTGCTATAGGAATAAGTATAACCATTGGCCTTTCTGCATACCAGTGCCTTGTGTTATCACTTTGGGAGAAAAACGCCATCTGAAAAACATGCAGTTAGCTTTCAGAGAAGTTACTTAGAGTGACTGAGTTAAGAGTTATGAGTTAAAAGTTACAAAACCAACTCTAATTTAGCTCAAAGCACAACAGCTAGGTTTATAAAATGAGGGGAAAAGACAGGAAATTAGTAATACTGCACGCTCTAGACACTAGTTTAAAGAAAATCCTGTCAAGTGCTGTATGGAATCCCAAATAGAAAACATTTGGGATTGGCAACTGATGGTTATGGACAAAGGTAATGAATGGGAATACAGCAAGCGTTGGAAGGGCTCTGGAGTTTGTATGGTGCTGCTCTGGACTAAACTTGTACTGCTCTAGTTGGAATGAGAATTCAATTTCAGTATGGAGGTTAATGGCATTCAGGTTTCAGAGTTAGGCCTGGGCAACAATTAAAGCATCTTTTAATGTGGAAAGACTCAATTGAAACATAAATAAGCAGATGGAAGTACTTAGTACCACTTAAAGAATGCACTGTGTTTAATGTTGTTGTAACTCTAGATATGCTGATAACCAGGTTGCCTATAGACTGGAAAAAATGGGAATAAAGTGAGTGAAGATGGGTGGCTCTTCTGCTTAGTATAACCGCAGGGCTCATTTGATACTATTAAGGACCCAGACAGTTTAAGGTCATTGGTTTCACTGTACAGGGGAATTAAGGAAAAGCCATTTCCCAGTGTCCTAGTGGAAATTAGAAATTAGTTAGACTTTATTTTTCAGGGACTTGAGAGTTTCTGTTGGGGAGGATGTAAGTTTTGCTAGTGAGATATTTCTGCTAGTTTAGAGTAAAATGTTAGTGTTAGTGTAGCCAGTATGGTACTACTGAAGAGGTACTGGCCTTTGAAATGCCTTAAACTACTGACATTAGTGGCTTTACTGACTATTGTTTATATATCTTCTGAAAAGAAACTAAGCTTTTCTTTTTTTTTTTAATATCATAAATATTTTGGCACAATTTTTGGTTTTATATTGCCTAAAGTAACAGTCAAAATATTACAGAAGCTTACCAGCTGTACTCGGCTTTGTATCCTAAATCACTTGCACTGCAAGTATGGTTTGTGTTGAGAAATAGTGGTTTTAAAAAGGTATAAACTGCTGATGGTAACAAATTTAGGGGCTAGTTAAGATAAAGGAGAAGGTAACAGAGATGTATGTTTGCACGGTTTGCATCCATACAACTTGAGAAGATGCCTTTACATTACCAGAGGTGCTGAGTGGCATGGTTCAGTATTTGTAGGAATGGTTGACTTGATGATCCGATGGGTCTTTTCCAACCTGATGATTCTATGATTCTATGATTCTTTCAATACTTCTTGTGATGTATGCAGAAGTGAAGCTATAGTAGAGCCTCTGTAATACAGAGAGGAAAAAAAGCAGTCATTCAGTGCACTTTCCTCTTGGTTTGTTTTTCATGTCGGTGCTTCTTCCTGGTTGTATTCTCAATGGAAATTTTGGATTATTCAAATCAGTTTTCAGAAAAAAATTATAAGGTGTCTAAAGTGACTGTTATGCCCAGCAAAAGACAAGGTGCAAAGGTAAAATGTTCTGGAATAAGCTGTCATCTGAAACTTATTTAAAGACAATATTGGAAGGATACTTGAGAAAAACAATACTTTAAGGAAAAAATGGGTTGCGAATGACTCACAGAAAATGGGAAAAAGATAAACAAGGTCAGTATTTAATGTCAAATCTATTCCATGGAAAGTTGTCAGAAATATAAAGCATTGATCTACTTTAGGGTTAAATACTTACAGTTTTTTGCAAACACTGAAGTGTTAAATTTTTTCCTTGAATTTAAGTAGCTTGCTTTTTAACTTTCCAAATATTTTTATTATTTTAAAACATAATGTAGAATTAATATAGAAAAGCAGGTGGACCGATAAATGAGTGTAGTCAAAACAACTTACATGTGACTTAAATGAGCAAAGAGAAAAAATACATCAAAATTATTAATTATTTTAATTATATTTTTTCCTGAGTAGTAGTTATATTGGTTTTAAACCATTCAGGTATGCTGAATTACACTAAGTACGGCCTCTAAACTATAGATTTTTTGTTAATGAGCATACTTTCTACAAATACCTGTGAAAGTCTGTTCAAATATAAGCAGAGGTGAAAATGTATATATTGTAATCTCAATTTATGTTTTTTTAGTCTAATGTGAGAACATGTTATATTTTTCTCGTGATTTTCCTGATTGCAGGAGAAATCTGGAGAGTAATTACACAGCATAAAATTGTGACCAATTGGGTCTCCTCTCCTCTCCTCTCCTCTCCTCTCCTCTCCTCTCCTCTCCTCTCCTCTCCTCTCCTCTCCTCTCCTCTCCTCTCCTCTCCTCTCCTCTCCTCTCCTCTCCTCTCCTCTCCTCTCCTCGCCTCTCCTCTCCTCGCCTCTCCTCGCCTCGCCTCTCCTCTCCTCTCCTCTCCTCTCCTCTCCTCTCCTCTCCTCTCCTCTCCTCTCCTCTCCTCTCCTCTCCTCTCCTCTCCTCTCCTCTCCTCTCCTCTCCTCTCCTCTCCTCTCCTCTCCTCTCCTCTCCTCTCCTCTCCTCTCCTCTCCTCTCCTCTCCTCTCCTCTCCTCGCCTCTCCTCGCCTCTCCTCTCCTCTCCTCTCCTCGCCTCTCCTCGCCTCGCCTCGCCTCGCCTCTCCTCGCCTCGCCTCGCCTCTCCTCGCCTCTCCTCGCCTCGCCTCGCCTCGCCTCGCCTCGCCTCTCCTCTCCTCTCCTCTCCTCTCCTCTCCTCTCCTCTCCTCTCCTCTCCTCTCCTCTCCTCTCCTCTCCTCTCCTCTCCTCTCCTCTCCTCTCCTCTCCTCTCCTCTCCTCTCCTCTCCTCTCCTCTCCTCGCATCTCCTCTCCTCGCATCTCCTCTCCTCGCATCTCCTCTCCTCGCATCTCCTCTCCTCGCATCTCCTCTCCTCGCATCTCCTCTCCTCGCATCTCCTCTCCTCTCCTCTCCTCGCATCTCCTCTCCTCGCATCTCCTCTCCTCTCCTCGCATCTCCTCTCCTCTCCTCGCATCTCCTCTCCTCGCATCTCCTCTCCTCGCATCTCCTCGCATCTCCTCGCATCTCCTCGCATCTCCTGGCATCTCCTCTCCTCTCCTCGCCTCGCCTCGCCTCGCCTCTCCTCGCCTCGCCTCGCCTCGCCTCTCCTCGCCTCGTCTCTCCTCGCCTCTCCTCGCCTCTCCTCTCCTCGCCTCGCCTCGCCTCGCCTCGCCTCGCCTCTCCTCGCCCTGCCTCTCCTCTCCTCTCCTCTCCTCTCCTCTCCTCTCCTCTCCTCTCCTCTCCTCTCCTCTCCTCTCCTCTCCTCTCCTCTCCTCTCCTCTCCTCTCCTCTCCTCTCCTCTCCTCTCCTCTCCTCTCCTCTCCTCTCCTCTCCTCTCCTCTCCTCTCCTCTCCTCTCCTCTCCTCTCCTCTCCTCTCCTCTCCTCTCCTCTCCTCTCCTGCCATACTCCTGGGGCTTTTTGGGGTGATGCAAGTTGTTTATTCAATGCTATAAAAGCCAGCCCCCTTGTGGAAATCTTTGGAGATCCCATCTATGAGTGGACACACTGTGTAGAAACCCTAATTGCTGGGACAAACTCTCCAAATCCTCGCCATGAGAAAAAGCTTCACCCTTCGACTGGGGAGTCAGATGAAAATGATAGGGCAATTGGTGATGTATCTTCCTTAATTACTGTACTTATTCTCTTGTAGTAATGATTAGATGCCTTGAAAGCTGTTACTGTGAACTTGTTGTTGATCACTATTAATCATTTATACCTTTCTTGCTGTGATAAGTTGAGTAAAACTTGATTTCAGAGTATTTGAGAATTTGGGCTTTTATGCTGATTGAGTTTTATACTTAGCACCTTGTGGTAAAACAAATGCTGACTGCGTTCACACTTCTTTCCCCTGACATTTCTCCTCCGCTGCATATTGGCATTTCAGTGCAAGAAGGGCAGTGCTGGGTTAGCGAGTGCCCTGGGAACATTGTGCTTCCAGTGGTGACCTGTGTGGCTCCAGGACAGAGCAGGCAGCTCCGGGCTGGCTGCTTCTCCATAGTTATTGTAGTAACTATTTTAAAATCCCGGGGCACTTCTATTAGTCCAACTGGCACTTCAGCAGGGAAGTGAAGATTAATGGAATAGCTTGAACTCAGCCAGGTCCAATTATAAAGAGAGGTTGAGCTCCAGGATGAGTAAACATCTGGCTGCAAATGGGGCTGCACCGTTGTGTTTCCATGCAGCTACCCCACTGCTCTTGGAACAATAGGATGGGTCGATGTCAGATAGGTTTTGGAATGACAATTTCATAAAGAGCTGATGAAATTCCCCTGCTGAGCAGTAATGTGCAGTAAGGCAAGAAAATGGTTTCAGCCCAAAATGTTTTTTGCTCTGTTCTGCAAGGAAGCTGTGCTCATGAGTGGCTATGTGCTGGGAAGCTGCCAGTCATTTAGGTGAGCCCTCTCAAAAACTCAACAGCTTGCAGGAGGTGGAAGGTAGAAGGAAATATACAATATGCATGAACTGGGCTTAGCCAGGCATGTCAGATTTTCTTTGTGCGTGTGCGCATATAGAAATGCATGTTTCATGTGCTGAATGCCTGGGGGAGCCTCTGGATCAGGCCTCTGGATTGGAAAGGTTTGTTTCCATCCTTGTAGACCAATCTTTCCATCTCATCACAAAGCTCAGCCACATCTCTTCAGCTTCCTTTGCTTCTGGAGATGTGAATTCCTTCTCCACGATGAGAGCTTCTTGGCACTGTTGTAGGAATAAACTCACCAGGAACCCAAGATAACACAAAGCAAATGCACAGAGGATCCAAACTAACCACATGCAAATCATCTGCTTTTTCAGCTTGCTGAAGTTCATTGATACTTGAGTTATTCCATCCCTGAGTGAGTACCCCATTTTTTTAGGAGTTTGATGAGCCTAACCATGTTTGTGGATGGGCAGCATTTGCATCTTACCAGGGAAGACTCATCAGTCCCCATAGCAGTCATTGCTGGGACAGAGGAGCCCTTCAACAAAGAAGGTCTCCTCAGGCTCAAGAGCCAATTGTTAGGCACAGCCAGGTGAGAAGAAGGCTAGGCAAGGCAAGAGTGGCATGCAGACTCCTGCCATTTATCCAGTGTAGACCGACAGTAGCCAGGGAGGCCTAGAAACAAGAGACAACCTGTGGCATATTGACATGCACAGACTCAGCTTTTGTTTCAAGCTAAGACCCATTTTATTGTTACAAGCTCATATTTATACCCCACTAAATTGTCAACACCACTCCCACAAGTCTCTCATCAAAATTTCCACGGTACATTTTTCTCATTCCAAACTCCTTGTGATCATTGTTCTTTTCATGCCTTCTTGTTTCTGCCACATCAGCACTTCATGTTCCAGCGATGTTTATTCTTCTCAGGCCCATGACTTGCTGGATATTAAATGTTCTGTACTCCTGCTCCAGAGGCTTAACAATACTCGTGGCCATTTCTTGCTCACCATCTCTTCCAACACTGCAGCATGGTGGGTACAATTGAAGTCTTGGGGAGATGAGTGGGAGGCTCCTGAGGCAGTAGGACCCAACAAGGAAATTTCCACAGAGCACCATATAGGAAATAAAGGATGTTCCACTAAGAAGGTGAGAATGCCAACAGCCCAGCTGTAGTGCCTCTACACAAACGCATGCAGCTTGGGCAACAAACAGGAGGAGCTGGAAGCTACCATGCTGCTAGAAAGCTATGATCTGATTGCCATTACTGAAACTTGGTGGGACGAATCCCATGACTAGAGTGTGGCTATCTGCGGGCATGAATGATTTCACTGTGCCAATTTGTGAAAACACTCTGCATTCCTGTGTCCCTTATCAGAGCAGCAACTACTGGGCCCTAGGGCAGACAACCGTTAGGGATATTAAGCCAATGAATAGAGGAAAATTCAAAAGATTCATTATGAATTATTGAGTGGATATTTTCCCACATCAACCTTAAAAATCCCACAGCCATAGTAACTAGACTCGAAATGATTACAATGATAATCACCAAAGGAAGGAAAAGTAGTGTTCAGTTACTAGGCCAGGACCCGATGAACATTTATATCCCAATGACAAATGAATATGCTAAGTGGTGCATGGCAAATATTTTGAATTTTCAAGTAGCTCTAACAGATTATCCAGGAAGTATTGATATCCATTTACCAAGTCATAAATAGTTTTCCTCTTTACAAACATTACAAATAGAACAGAAGCCCTTCTGTGGAGAGCGACCAGTTGACAGCCCTACAATATTTACTGGTGGCTCAGGAAAAACAGAAAGAGCAGTACTAACGTGGATAGAAAAAAGGACAGTGGGCAAATGAAGTGTATATAACAGAATGATCAACACGAATAGTGGAATGATATGCAGTCCTAAAAGCCTTCGAACGGCATCACAGTCCCTATAATTTAGTTACATATTCACAATATGTAGCCAGAGTAGTGCGGCTTATAGAAAGAGGATGGTTAAAAAAGGTAAACAATGAGTGCCGGTTATTAACGTTAAATCAGTTATGGCTTCAAGTCACAACTAGAAAAGCAGAATTTAACATGATGAACATTCAGGGTCACACATCACTTCCAGGATTTATAGTCTCACTTCCAGGATTTATAGTCAAATGGAACAGAACAGCAGACAGGCTGAAAGCAGGGGCTGTCCAAGGCCCACTGCCAAACATTATTCAACAAGCACTAATGTCACATAATTTTATCACCAGTCTGCCAAGGCATTACGTAGGAAATTTAAAATTTCATTAGAACTAGCCCAGAACATAATAAAATATGCCCAGATTGTCAACAAATAACACCTTTACAGCCTAAAAGAGCCAATCTGAGGGGATTAAGCGCTTTACAAATCTGGCAAAAAGATATTACTCACATACCCAAATCTGGAAGACTGAGATATGTACATGTCTCGATTTACACATATTCAAATGCGATGTGGGCAACAGCACATACAGGGGAATCTTTAAGGGAAATAGTGGAGCATTTTGTCAAGGCATTTGCAGCCCTGGGAATTCTCACACGGACGATGGGCCAGGATATGTAAGTGACCAACCTGAGAAGTTTTTTCAGACCTGGGGAATAACACATGTCACAGGCATACTGCATTCTCCACAAGGACAGGAGATAGTAGAGCGAGCCTATCAGATGCTGAAGAATATGTTGTTAAAACAAAAAGGGGGAATGAAGGGTGAAACACCGCAGAACAGATTAGGGAAAGCACTGTATGTATTGAATTACTTAAAAGTGCGAGAGATTCAGGGAACAGAACAATCACCTACAGTAAGGCTTTTTTCCATCCTTACAAGCAGAGGGTCAGCAGCTCAACAAGGAAGGAGCCAAGGTATTATTAAAATCTTTGGAATCAGGCTGATGAGAAGGACCATATCAGTTAATAACATGGGGTCGAGAATATGCTTGTGTTTCCACAGGTCAAGGACTCAATGGATGCCAACGCAGTGTGTCCGTCCGTATTTAAGCAGAGATGGTAATTATGACAAAGATGACAGCGATACTAATATGGACAGCAATAATGCTGGGGCTGTATCAGTACTCATGGACAGGACAAGAATTCTGAAGATGAACGATGGTTGAAATACTTGTTATAAGGAGTTTTGGGTTAGAAAACTTGTTTGGTGGATAAGGACTGTTTGTGTCCCATACAATATCTGCTGTATTGGAAGTGAGAGGTGGACACTGGCTTTCCCCACAAAAGTTCTTGAAATATCAGATTGCAGTGGTAGAAATTTGTAGTTACTAACATTGTCAATCCAACCTCTTAGCGGAAACACAGGGGAACCAGTACATCACGACTGACTGGAAACTATTGAGGCGACATACTCGAGCTGTCTGGACTTGAAGAATAGTCCTATGGAAAATGCTGAAGATTGGTTCACGGATAGAAGCAGTTATGTCCTAAGCAGTAAAAGACATGCCTGATATGCCATTATCACCAGTAAAGACATAACAGAGTCAGGGCCTTTACCCATGAATACCTCTGCACAAAAGGCAGAGAAAATTGCTCTGACCAGTGCCTTGGAATTGGCCAAAGGCAAAGCTGTAAATATCTATACAGATTCCAGGTATGCCTTCCGAGTTGTACATGTGCATGGAGCAATCTGGAATTTATTGAACTCACAGGGTAAACACATCAAACGTGCAGAAGAGGTGGAGATCCTGAAACTATTGGAAGAAGTCCAACTCCCTGAGAAGGTAACAATCGTGCATATCAAAGCACACCAGAAAGTGACTTCGGAACTGGAAAGAGGAAATGAGATGGCAGACAGAGAGGCAAAACAGGCAGCCAAAAGAGAGATAAAACCAGGAGGGGCTTTGATCCCCGATGGGAGAATCTCCCTGGAAGGAAAGCCCCAATATACCAAAGAAGATCAGAAGCTCATTCCAGACTTGGAAGGGCCATACAATGAGAAGGGATGGACTCTCACCCCACAAGGGAAACTAATCATTCCCTTTTATGGGAATATGGCTTTTGGTAAGAGAGAAGCATAGAAAAAGGAATTAGAGAGCAGAGGCCCTATAGAAACACCTAATTAGATAAACTGTAGCTAGGAATTTCTACATTGCTGTGAGACAAGTGACTCAGCAGTGTTATCTTTGCCTCCAGACTAATCCCAAAAATACCCCCACACCGGAAATGGGCCAAATCAAGAAAGGCAACGGGCCTGGACGACAATGGCAGATTGATTTTTCAGAACTTCCAAGGAAAGGGAGGTATTGATATTTGTTGATGTTAACCGATACCTTTTCAGGTTGGCCAGACGCATTCCCTACCAGAACAGCCAAGGCTCAAGAGGTAACCAGAACATTAATACAAGAAATAATACCTCATCTTAGGGTTACAGTGACCATATCCTCTGACAGAGGATCACATTTTATCTCAAAAATAATGCAACAAATCAGACACCATTTGGAAATAGATTGGCAACTTCATATCCCATGTTGCCCTCAGTTGAGGGGCCAAGAAGAGAAAATGAACCATTTGATCAAACAACAGATTGTGAAATTAGGACAGGAGGCTAACTTGGCCTAGCCACAGTCTCTTCGTTTGGCTCTCCTCCATATATGAACTAGGCCAAGGTCCAAGGAAGGACTGAGTCCTTTTGAAATCTTGTATGGACGAACATATGGAATATAGAAAGGGGTGTTCACACAAGCTGGGGATGAAATCATGACTTCCTACATGGTGGCATTAGGCAAACAACTCAGCAAAATTGAGAAACATGTGCGTGGGCCCAAAGTAGGTGTTTGGATGAACCTGTGCATTACATACAACCTGGGGATTATGTATATAAAACCTCTTGAAGATTATTGCATTAGGATTAAATCCCAATAAAACTGTGCTCTGTCCTTCCGAACATAGATCACAGACATGAATGGTGAATGAGAAATGGCAAACTCTGAATTTAGAAACTTGTATTGTACGAGAACGACAAAGACTCATTTGTGAGAGTAACACCATCAGTGCACAAGATACTTGTCGTGACACTGATCAGAAAGTTTGCCATTTTGAAGTTCGTCCTAATGTTGACCTTAAAACTATGTTAATATACACTGGCAAGGACTGTGTATGTTCTGGAAGGGCTTGTAGCTGTATATCTGTACGGGACACAGAGATAGACACTAGGAATCACTCGAATCTTTGTGTTTGTAATTTTATTGAAATCACTGGGTGACTTTAATTATTCAGCTCCAGCTACATACCAAGAGATTTTTAGATCTAATTATACATTAATTCATGAATTGGTGCCTGTCTCCATTGTGATAAACTTAACCTTAACAAAGAAATTGCACGAAACTTTGATAACGGTTCATCACAATGTAGGTGAAATAAAAGAAATACTAAAAAGAGTGGAAAATGATGGAGAACATAAATGGTGGGATACGCTTTTTGGATGATCACTCACTGCTATGGGTATCCTAAATAAGTTGTGTCACCCTATTATTTTTCTCCTAATTCTATCCTGCTAATTCTATCGTGCTATCCGTAGTGCTATATTGTCACTCCCCGAAAGGCCGACAGAATTGGACCCAGAATTGTATTTAAACATTCAGTTTATTACCTATAATGTTACAATTCTAAGTCAAGAATATAAGCTTAAGTCTAAACCAAAATTAGTATCCTATAAGGGTTTGGGAAGGACCATACCACCTGTACAGAGTTCAATGATAGAGTCTTTAGATGTTTCCTTGAAGCTGCTGCGAGTGAAGTTTCTGCAAATGCTCCAGGTCAGTGTCTGTGGGTTGCAAATGACATTGGGGGGGAAGGGAGGAAGAGAGGTCTCAGGCCAGTTGAGAGGGAGCTCCGATTTCTGCTTGCTCCTGTCAGTCTTTTATAGTTCGTTCTGAATATCTGGAGTCCCAGTCGGCCCAATCTTATCAGTAGTGCCAGGGGTCTGAGAAACAATGGATTGCCGCGCAGCCCCCACCAGTGTGTATGAATCCAGACAATCCTAGGGTTGTAGATCAGGATATTCCCATAGCGAGGAACTCATAAATCTTATTAATAGTTTTGTTTTTGAGGACCACTTCTGAATCTTGTTTTGTTTCACAGTTAGGATGTATATCCACACACCTGTGTTGGTATGTGGGAAAGGGGGGGTCTCATGGGCCAGTTTGAACATTCTGATAGGCAAAACAAGTGGCAGAGACATAACCACCCATTATCCCAGACTTATTTTTGCTGCACAGATGGGCTTTGAGATGGCTGCTGATATGGAGTGACCACCAGACCTCCGTCTGGTTCCATTCCACATCACTGACTCGGTAAAGCAGGAGCCCGCTTCAGCAGCTTCCTGGGGGGGGGATATGTCATATATGCTGTAGAGAAACTCCTGATAACACGGCACCAGCCTCTGATAAGGAGTACAACTTGCTGCCCTTTAGGGCAGTTCTGGGCCCCTCACCACAAGAAGGATGTTGAGGCTCTGGAGAGTGTCCAGAGAAGAGCAACAAAGATGGTGAAGGGACTGGAGAACATGTCTTGCAAGGAGCAGCTGAGGGAGTTGGGGTTGTTTAGCCTGGAGAAGAGGAGGCTGAGGGGAGACCTCATTGCTCTCTATAACTACCTGAAAGGAGGTTGTGGAGAGGAGGGATCTGGCCTCTTCCCCCCTAGTGACAGGGGACAGAACAAGGGGGAATGGCCTCAAGCTCTGCCAGGGGAGGTTCAGGCTGGTCATCAGAAAAAATTTTTTCAGGGAAAGGTTCATTGGGCACAGGAACAGGCTGCCCAGGGAGGTGTCTGAGTCACCTTCCCTGGAGGGGTTTAAAAGACAGGTGGATGAGGTCCTGAGGGGCATTGTTTAATAATTGATAGGAATGGTTGGACTGGATGATCCAATGTGTCTTTTCCAACCTAGTCATTCTGTGATTCTGTGATGTTTAAGGTCCCTTCCAACCTAAACTGTTCTATGATTCTGTGATTCTCCAGATGCTTTATATGACCAGTAGTGGAAAAATGAGCATTTCTAAGGCACAGTCAATCTCACCTAAGGCAGACAGCTAACAGAGGCCTCATGAATCACATCCTGGAGCTGCCTTTGCCTCTGCCTTGTCCATGAAGCAAGCTTTAAGGACCAGCTCAGACACCTAGGTGGTAGACAGCTGGTATCAGTTAATATAACTTCTACCCTGGGGTCCACAAACAGCAAAAAACCCCAAGCTGAGGCTGAGACAGGGGTCAAGCACAGTTTGAAAAGAAAGGATAAAGACGAGTGCTTGGGTGCTATGGCAATGATTAGAGAAGGACCTGGACAAGCCAGTCTTGTTTCTCTGTTTGTTATGAGGAACAAGTATAGGAGACCAGTGATTTACTGAAGAGTCCAAAAGGATTTCCCTGAGGCTCCAGCTATATCCAGTTTAATATGAGGCACCTCATTGCTCTGGTCTGGTGCAACTCCTGCAGGACCAGGACCATGTCATCTGTAGTGGGGTTTGCTTCTGCTCGTCGGGTTCATCTGGGATTAGTTCGTGTTCAGTGCCCTGTAAAGACATTGTCCAGTTTGCTTCCACCCAAAAAGCTTGGAGACCCTTCCATAGTGCAAACCACGGCTCAGTGACCAGGCAATTGGGAATGAACTCCATTCCCTCTAAGAGGTCTTAAGGCTCAGCAGCTCAGCTGAAGAGCATTTACACCAATGCACGCAGCATGGGTAATAAGAAGGAGGAGTTGGAAGCTGTCATAGGAAAAAGAGGCTATGATGTCATTGCCATCACGGAAACATGATGGGATGATTCATATAACTGGACTGCAGCTGTGGTGGGGCACAAACTCTTCAGGCAGGACAGGAAGGGTAGGGGTAGCCCTCTATGTAAGGGAGGACTTGGACAACATTGAGATGGATTGTGGCAATGAGGAGAATGAAATGACAAGGGAAGATACACTCCTGGACCTGCTGTTTGTGAACAGAGAAGGCCTTGTGGAGGATGTGGCAGTAGGAGGACGCCTAGGACAAAGCGATCATAAGATGATAGGGTTTTCAGTTCTAGGTGAAGTGAAGATGGTGGTTAGCAGGACAGTAGCACTAAATTTTCAGAGGGCAGACTTTGGACACTTCAGAAGGCTGTTTGGCAAAGTCCCATGGGAGACAGTACTTAAGGGCAAGGGAGCCCACGGGGGATGGGAACTCTTCAAAAAGTAAATCCTAATAGCTCAAGAGAAAGCCATCCCAATGTTATGGAAAAAAAGCCAGCAGGGGAAAAAATCAGCTTGGGTGAACAGAGCGATCTTGAGAGATATCAAGAGGAGAAATGTTTATGGGCTTTGGAAGAAGGGACAGGCTTCTTGGGTGTACTACAGGAGGGAAGTGAGATTGTGCAGAGAAAAAATCAGGAGGGCTAAGGCCCAACTAGAATTCAGATTGGCAAAGTCTGTGAAAGATAACAAAAAATCATTCTATAAATATATTAACGATAAAAGGAGGACTAGGGAGACCATACAGTCCCTATTGGATGCAAAAGGAACAACAGTGACAGGGGATGAGGAAAAGGCTGAGATATTTAATGCCTTCTTTGCCTCAGTCTCTAATTGTGAAAAACGTTGTTCCCTTTCTGTACAAACCCAGGAGTTAGAGTAGCAAAATGAGGCTCCCATGATCCATGAAGAGGTGGTCAGAGCCTTGCTTGCCAAACTAGACACGCACAAGTCTATGGAGCTAGATGGTATTCACCCGAGGGTATTGAAGGAGCTGGTGGATGTGCTGGCTAAACCCCTTTCCATCATCTTCCAACAGTCCTGGAAGACTGGGGAAGTTCCACTGGACTGGAGGCTGGCTGATGTTGTGCCCATCTACAAGAAGGGTCACAGGGAGGATCCAGGGA
Source organism: Clamator glandarius (assembly GCA_033459285.1). NCBI lineage: Eukaryota > Metazoa > Chordata > Aves > Cuculiformes > Cuculidae > Clamator > Clamator glandarius. The sequence goes on along the minus strand of JAUNZM010001905.1, from coordinate 192,838 downwards.
ACTCCAGGCCTGTCAGTCTGACCTCAGTGCCAGGGAAAGTCATGGAACAGGTGATCTTGAGTGCGATCATGAAGCACAAAAGGCAGGTCTTGCCGAACTAACCTGATCGCCTTCTATGACAAAGTGACTCGGCTGCTGGACAAGGGAAAGGCAGTGGATGTGGTCTTTCTGGACCTCAGTAAAGCCTTTGACACAGTTTCAAACAGCATTCTGCTATGGAATCTGTCAGCCTCTGGCCTGGACAGGAACACACTCTCCTGGGTGGAAAACTGGCTTCATGGCCGGGCCCAGAGAGTGGTGCTTAATGGTGTTAAATCCAGCTATAGGCCAGTTACAAGTGGGGTTCCCCAGGGCTCTGTGCTGGGTCCAGCCCTGTTCAATGTCCTTATCAATGACCTGGATGAAGGCATTGAGTGCACCCTTAGCAAGTTTGCGGATGACACTAAGCTGGGTGGAAGTATCGATCTGCTGGAGGGAAGGGAGGCTCTGCAAAGGGATCTGAAAAGGCTGGACCACTGGGCAGAGTCTAATGGCATGAGGTTTAACAAGGCCAAGTGCCGGGTCCTGCACTTGGGGCACAACAACCCTATGCAGTGCTACAGACTAGGAGAAGCCTGTCTAGAAAGCTGCCTGGAGGAGAAAGACCAGGGGGTGTTGGTTGACAGCCGACTGAACATGAGCCAGCAGTGTGCCCAGGTGGCCAAGAAGGCCAATGGCATCTTGTCTTGTACTAGAAACGGCGTGACCAGCAGGTCCAGGGAGGTTATTCTCCCTCTGTACTCAGCACTGGTGAGACCGCTCCTTGAATCCTGTGTTCACTTCTGGGCCCCTTACCACAAGAAGGATGTTGAGGCTCTGGAGCGAGTCCAGAGAAGAACAACGAAGCTGGTGAAGGGTCTGGAGAACAGGCCTTATGAGGAGCGCCTGAGAGAGCTGGGGTTGTTTAGCCTGGAGAAGAGGAGGCTGAGGGGAGACCTCATTGCCCTCTACAACTACCTGAAAGGAGGTTGTGGAGAGGAGGGTGCTGGCCTCTTCTCCCAAGTGACAGGGCAAGAGGAAATGGCCTCAAGCTCTGCCAGGGGAGGTTTAGGCTGGACATTAGGAAAAAAATTTTCACAGAAAGGGTCATTGGTCAATGGAACAGGCTACCCAGGGAGGGGGTTGATTCACCTTCCCTGGAGGTGTTTTAGGCACAGGTGGAGGAGGTGCTGAGGGGCCTGGTTTAGTGTTTAATATGAATGGTTGGACTTGATGATTCGGTGAGTCTCTTTTGACCTGGTTATTCTATGATTCTATGAGATTCCTGAAACTAGGTGTGGTCCCCTGCTTATCAGCAAGTCCCTTGCAAGAACTGGAGCTTAATTATTTTCTAAGAACATGGATTTTAGCTGCTGCTCTGACAACCCATCCTCCAGATAACCTCTACTCATCATTGTAATATCATTATAATGCTAAAACACGCCTCCACACCTAAGACTACCAGCCTTCTCCCTGCCTCTGACCTCCCTGCCTCTGAGCTCCCGTGGCTGCACCTACTGGGCTTGTGGAGGTGAGTTTTGGCATTTAAATAGAGAATTCTTTCTCCACCAATCAGCAGGGCTTGATGTAATGACTTCAGTCACTCAAGCTCCACCTAAAACCGTGCCCCAATGGTGCAAGATAGTATAAATAGTTTAGAACAAAGGGAAAAGTGGTGAGCTGAACACCATCTCCCCTGCCCCTGGATTCCACTGAGGTAAGACTTTGTGTTGTGTGTGCTAATTACATGTCTTAACATCAAGATAATTAACATCAAGCTAATTATTAGTATCTCTCTGTTCTTTAAACTTAACTGTATATCTTCTCTCTACGTTTTGTTTTTACTCATGTCTGGATGTTATTACTATGTGTATATCATTGTTGCATTCTTGTACACATTCTGGTGCTGGGTCATACATAGAGTTGTTTAATGTATTATTGCAAACAGTATATTCTCCACAGCCACTACCGAACCTTATTAAGTCACAAGCTGTGATTCTTAATAAAATGGACTTGTTTGTATATATATATATATCTCAGAAATTTTACTGAGAGATTTAAAGGGATTTTCTGATCTAAATTCAACTTGGTTCAAGGACTCTGACTAGCAGGCTGTGTGTTTTATATATATGTTTGCCCCTGTGACACTGTTGGTTAAAAGGTTAAACAGATCTGTAAACTCTCCTTTTGAAGTCTCTCACATATTTTCAAATTTTCCTGCTTGTGACATTGGTTGCATCTGTTCCCGTCAATGCATGATATTCTCTGAAATGATACCAACTGCATAATTTTCAGCTTTCATAGAAGAAATACGGAAGATGCAAGCAGGAGCATGGAGGGAGCAACAGAGCAGCTGCAATCAAGCACTGGCTGCTTGAGCTCTGCAGTGCAATGAAATATTTGTGAAGTAAACGTCCTTCTCCATTATTAATGGGTCTAATTATTTATTTACACAATTCTGCGAACAGCTGCTCACAAAATATGTTAAAACTTGTCATTCAAAACACTAATGGGCAATGGTAGAGACAACCAAGGAGGAGCATCACTGCAGACCTTGGGCAGGAAGGCAGCTTCTTCAATACCAGGAGAGCATCTCCTTCATTCCTGAATGAATGGCTCTGCTTCCCAGCTTGGGAAGCACATCTTTGCACCATACAGTAGCATTTTTGGAATTCTATTAAATAAAGATAAGCTTCTTAAGAACATTAGAGTTGAACTTCAAATGCTGCACTGATGATTAGGCACTCCTTTCTAGTAGTGTTTTTTGTATTTACCTTGCAGGTAAAGGAGGGAGGAAGGAAAAAATTAATCAGCGAGAGCCAGAAACCTACCAGTGAAAGGCATCCTTCCTGTCAGCATCTTGGCCAGGATGCAGCCAGCTGTATGTCAAAGGCTTCAGTGTAGTTGTTTGGCGATAGGAGGAGGCTAGGGGAGCGATACCATTTCATTGCTAAGCCTTCATAAAGGTAACCCTGAAAGAGCAGGGATATGTCATCAACACCTTGCAGGTGAGAAACTCTACTCCTCCCTGGTTAGCCCTTGCTGCCCACCACCGCCCCACAATCAGATTCCACAGAGAAACATTCCTGCCACACTTGTTCTACGTCTATGACAGGCTGTATTTGTATATCTTGCAGGAAGCAGAGGTGAGACAGATCACTGGAAGCAGAGATGCTTTGGTGCTCAAACAGGCAAAGCACTTGCTTGAAACAAAGAAACTTAAGCTTAACAGTTCAATTTAACCATTAAGGCAGGCACACTTTATTCAGCGCTGGAGAAGACTTGGGATTTGTCCTCAGAGTCCTTCTCCCGAGCAGTGATTTTACGGAAAATTTATACATGGGATTGTTTTCAAATTCATACTTTTTCCTCGAAATGATAACTGTACTTTATTCCCGGCACTTTCTTGCATATCCAGGGGGAATGCAATTAGGTCGGCTCAGAGTCGTTAAGGTGTGGCCATATCTGAGTGGTTAATCTCAACGACTCTGGCTGACAAGAAGATAAGGGTCGTTATCATTATCTTAGTTTTTAATCTTGTTTCTAACACATTATAGTTGATGTTCCATCCCACCATTTACAAATCACCATTTCAGTCCCCCCTTTTTCAAGGCCTTTGCAAATTCTTTTACAAAAGAGTCACAAGAGGTCTTATTGTTTAAGGTTCTCTTAAAATATTTTCCTGACTCTACTGCATGTCTGATCTGGCTTCTTTTCCATGTCTGATAACCTTCTACTGTTCACTGACAACACCAAAATGCACATTGAAACGCTATATGGGTTAACAAAACTGATAGCCCCAATGCTATAACACTGAGAAAAGATTGTTTCAACTAAGACAAGCTTAGGAGCTAGAAATTTAACTAAGAAATATCTATACCCTCCCACTCCTGTATGGAGTTAAGAAGGCCATACTATTTTTTTTATATAAGTTCCTACAGTCTGAGACTGATTGGTCAAATTGGAACAACTCATGCCCTCAAAATCAGAGAATTATTTATGGTCTCTTAATAACAGATAATCAATTGCAGTTTTATTTTCTAAAACTGATGCTGAAGTTGTCTGGTTTCAAGATCTGAGGCCTCCAAGGTTCGGGGTGTAATTGAGGTTCCTTGCATACTTACAAAGAAATCTCATTAAATTATTATAATTCATGGGCATGATGTTAAAAGGAAGCCAGCGTAGTTTCAGATTTATATGCCAGTTTTGACAACCACGTATAGTTTCCAACGGTTTGTATGCTTGCGGGGATTCCCAAAATACATGAAATAAATATATGTTGTACTGAAAAAACAGCATTTAAACAAAAGGCCATACTATTGTATATTATACAAGCAAGTTTTCCCCAAGTGTTTATAGAGGCATACAAACTATGGGAAAATAAGGCATCTTTTAATGGACACATTAACAATAATATTAACAATTTTTTTATCTTTTCAGTTCACTTTAGTTAGCCTTAATTTTCAAAGGTGTTAAGCGTTCTGTTGTCCACTGGCTGGTGGGTGATTTTCTTCATTTGATCCAAGTAATTTAATCTTGATTGCTGGTAACAATATTTCGTATTGTCCATTCCACTGTTCTCCCAGTGGTTTTCCTGTAAAATCTTTAACAGAAAAACTCATCCCCAGGTGTAAAAGGATGTACAGGTTGATCTTCAACCTCTAGGACATGCAGCTTGTTTTTTTTATTTTGTTTGTTTCTCAAGCAAGTTCAGCTGGTTTTGTTAGCTGATTAGACAAATTCTCACCTAATTCTGAGAAATCTTCTCCTGTATACTGCAATTGGTATACAGGGCTAATACTTTTCCTTCGTTATTTCAAAACCTAAGCAAGGCCAGTATAGATTGGCTTCTTGACAAATTTTAGCTGATTGCTGTTTTATCAGCAACAATTTGATGATTCATTTTCTCCACCTGGCCTCTAGGCTGTGGTCAGTATGGAGAATGTAACTGCCAATCAGTTCTTAAAATTTCACTAATCTTTTTACCACTTTAGCACAATTGTGTACCTCTACCTAACAATATTACTGCAGGCACTCCAAAACGAGGTATAATTTCAATCCACAATACTCTTGTGAATTCTGCTTTATTTCTCCTGCAAGGAAAAGCTTCTGGTCAACCTGAGAAAGTATCTGTTAATGCTAATGAATACCAATGCCCACTGCTTTTTATTGGGAGTTCAGAGAGATCTATTTGCATTGCTATAATTTACACCCCAAAGGGTTTGTTTTGTTTGTTTTGGTTTTCTTTGTTTTATTTGTAACTCCTTTAAGACCAAATTCCATAGCACTCCTGATGGCATTACTATTTGTTCATCTGGAACATAAAATCACCTATTATCTACTTCTCTTCCTGCCATATTGATAATAAATTTTCTCTCTTCCCTTGGATATTTCTCCAATTTTAAATCAGAATCAGGGATTTGAAGTTTACCATCTGGAATCAAAGAAGATATTACTTCTGCCTATTTCTGCGGCCATCCTGGCCTCAAATTTTCCTACCAATTTGTTACCAATTTTCCGGTCAGTATTACCTCTCTAGTGACCTTTGTAGTGTGTGATAGCCACGTCTTCTGGAAGATTTACTGCTTCTAGAAGCTTTAGGATTTCTGCTGCATGTTTAATGTGTTTTCCTTGGGCAGTAAGGAGTCCTCGCTCTTTCCATATAGCACCGTGAGCATGCACCACTTCAAAGATGTATTTTGAATCTGTCCATATATTTATCTTCCTTCCTTTTGCTAATTCCAGTGCTTGAGTTAAGGCGATTATTTCGGCTTTCTGGGCTGATGTTCCTGGGGCAATGGTCTGGCCTCAATCACTTCTCTGGTTGTAGCCACTGCATATCCAGCCTTGTGATGTCCTTACTTCACAAAGGTGCTTCCATCAGCGTACCAGGAATCTTCCGCATCCATGAGAGGTTTTTCTTTTAGATCTGGGTGGCTGGAGCATATTGTCTCCATTGTTTTCAGGCAGTCATGTATCACTGGTTCTGAAGCAGCTCCACTAAGGAAAGATGCTGGATTTACAGTCTTAGTGGTGATTATATTCACATCATCTTGCTCTACCAATATGGCTTGATACTTCAAAATCTAGAGGGGGCAAGCCAGTGACCTTCTTTCTGCTCCAACACTGCTGAGACTGTGTGTGACACCATGACAGTCATTTTTGGCCCATAGTGAATTTTCGGGCTTCTTGTACTTTCAGAACTACAGCTGCAACTGCCCGTAGGCATCCAAGCCATCCCTTGCTTATTACATCATCCAATTGTTTGGAGAAGTAGGCTACAGCCCTTTGACAGGGGGCTAGCTGCCGTGTCAGCATCTCCAGGGCCATCCCGTCTTTCGTGAGAAAATAACCAGAATGGATTTGAAACGTCGGGAAGGCCTAAAGCTGGGGCCTTCATCAATTCCTTCTTTAATTGTTCAAATGTCCTTCTTCCCTCCCAGTCCAACCAATTTTGATGATCCCATTGGATATTCTTTCAATGGTTCATACAATGGTTTCACTAAGAGTCCATAGTTATATATCCATAAACGACACCAACCTGTCATTCCCAGAAAGGTTCTGAGCTCTTTTACCATTCCTGGCATGAGTGTGCAGCAAATAGCTTCCTTTCGGGCTGTCTGTGTCCTCTGGAGATCTCGAATCCAAGGTAAGTAAGTTGTCACTGCATAGGCTGGGCCTTCTGCTGAAAGACCTGATACCTAGCAAACAAATTCATGTGTACCCACTTGTTTTCCAATTCATATTTGGCAGACTGCACGGGGAATGCTTTTTCAGTTTTGCCAGTAGGTTCTATTAGAATCACAATATTTTATTTTGATCTGCAGGAATCAGTTGCTGGTTTGCACAGAGGCTTCCATATTTATCAAGAATATAACCTTTTCACTCGTATTCCCCAGCTTTATTTTAACCATTGGATCCTTCAGGATAATTTCCCCATTCATTCAAGCTCAGCTACAACACCCAGTTCTGATTCCTCTACAGTATGCACATTGATTATTTCTTAATTCTAGACCCAATTCTAATGCCACGTTCTCTTGCTGCTCCAGGTGATTCTGCAAACTGGAATACATATCTGCACACAATACATTACTTCACCCAATTCTCCTCACACTTCAAGAACAACGTTAATTGCAACTAGGTGTTATGGCCACTTTTCCCCATAATCGAGCTTATACACCAGCCACCACTGATTGTCAGAAGCTTTTATCAGGGTTCATCTGTTTGTCCACCATTTGGAGATCAGATAAAGGCCATCAGAGGCAAACAGAAGACACAAAGAAACTGTGATGTGGGTATGCTAATAAGTTCCGAAAAAAAATGGACATGTAACTTGTAACTGTTTAACCAGTTTTTCCTGGAACCCACACAAACATGTATATTTAACCTGTATAGAGGTCATGCAGCCAGTGGGGACTCATTACTGGAACACATTAGGTGGACTTAACCCATGTGTGCTCTGGCATTGTTTATTAAAACCATTCCTGCATAATAATCGAATTGATATTGATAATTGGGATTGGCTTTTCACATTATCACCACAAAAATAACACACACACACAACAACATTAATTTATTCACTTCAAAACATACAGAGACCACACATTCACTTCAAAACAACATATAGTGCCATAGTTCCAATTTCTGTGATTAATGTCACTCTACAACCAGGACCTCCTAACCACAGCAACAAAAATCAGAAACCAAGTATTAGTTAATACTCCTTTACAACCAAGGTCTCCTGAGAAAAAATGCTCCTGTTACATCCAGGAGCTCCGAAAATTACAAAATACTCCTTTGCAATCAAGACCAAAAAAATACAAAATACTCCTTACACCCAAGGCCTCCACAACTTCAGTGTATGCCTATAAAACGCTAGCAGTCCGGCATACGCTCTACTCAGCGTTCTGCAGTAACGATTTATGAGGAGCCAAACCAAATGGACCGATTCCCAAACTCAATATATTCTTATAAGATGCTAGCAGTCCCCCCAAACTCAATGTATGCCTATAAGATGCTAGCAGTCTGGCATATGCTCTACTCAGCATTATACAGTAATGACTTATGAGGAGCCAAACCAAATGGATCAATCCTCAAACTCAAGAAAAAATAATAAATAAAGTGTACCTTTTTATCTGGTGGTCCTTGTCTGTCCCCTCAGAGATCCAGTTGAGGAAGGGAGTCTCTCCGAAGAAATCCCCGGGGATACCCAAGAGAGTCCTGTTCTCAATGGGTCCTGCAGCCGGGCAGAGAGGGTCCCATCTGGGGTGCCAAATCTGAAACAAAGAAACTTACGCTTAACAGTTCAATTTAACCATTAAGGCTGGTACACTTTATTCAGCGCTGGAGAAGACTTGGGATTTGTCCTCAGAGTGCTTCTGCCGAGCAGTGATTTTACAGAAAATTTATACACGGGATTGTTTTCAAATTCATACTTTTTCCTCGAAATGATAACTGTACTTTATTCCAGGAACTTTCTTGCCTATCCAGGGGGAATGCAGGTAGGTCAGCTCAGAGTCGTTAAGGTGTGGCCATATCTGAGTGGTCAATCTCAACGACTCTGGGTGACAAAGGATAAGGGTCGTTAAGGCTATCTTAGTTAATCTTGCTTCTAACACATTACAGTTGATGTTCCATCCCACCATTTACAAATCACCATTTCATGCTGCTCCCCAAAAACTTATTTGCTGTTTATCACCATGGTATTGAAGCATCTTCTACAAAAGAACAGATTGCTTTAATAGCACATATTTGCAGACCATATCATTTTGACCATCTGAGACATTTTGGAAGCTAAGCACATTATTTAAGTACTCTGCTGGGTCCCAGCTATAACCCACCAATGTGTGTAGGAAGTACCCACAAGCACAGTGCTTAGATTTCCAGTTTGCAATCTTTTGCCAATTCCATTTCTAGTTAAGCCTATGTCTATAGTCCCTCCATAGCTACCTAAGCTGCTGGTAAGGGCAAGTTACACGGTGCTGAATTCCCATGGATCCAACTCCCAGCACTGATGCTGAAATTGAATTTTTCAAGGGCAGGAGCTCCCTGGGGAGCCCACACAAGAGCAGCCATCCATGGGTCAGCCCTGGCTGGGCACAAACCCACAATGAGCACCGGAGGACACACAAGATCAGAGTACAGGTGGCATGGGGAGTACACAGGGCTCCCAAGTGAACAGTGCCCAGAGGATGTGCTCAGCAGTGTGGAAAATATAATCCATGTTTTTGTTCACTGATTAAAGTTTGTTCTAGTTTTTAAAGTTTGTTCTAGTTTTAAGTCTCTAGGTATTTAAGTATAGCTATTCGCTGACACAGCTGCTTATTGAAGAACCAGGATATGGTCAAGAGCCGGGGAAGTCGGGATGGGATGAATGGTTAAGATAAGACATTGTGAAAACAAAGCTGATAAGATTCCAGATATTCCAGGAAGCTGCAGACCCAAGAGCGTATTGTACCAAAACCTGCATCACAACGAAGATTGAAGGCTCATGGATATGCAGGCACAGAGTACTAACACAGAAAAAGCACGTAGCAAGAAACAGAACTGTATAAAAAAGGGAAACTGAGACCTGGGAAGGTGCGGCAGTTTGCGGAGCAATAGACTCCCCTGTCGCCCAGCGCTGTTTTTGCCTTTGCCTTGCTTGCTATAATTTAATAAATTCTAATTGAACCTATACTGTTGTCCGCAGTCTATTACAATTTGGTGCCATGACTCGGATGCCACCTGCACGGTAGAATTCCGGTTTTACCCGGGGGGGCGCCCCGCCGATTGATTGGCGGCCCTGGTAATTCTGGCTTCTATCTTGGTCGCACTGACGAACCTAAATTCAAGGCAGTTGGCAAAGGGAAGCCGGCAGACCCTATAAATTTCGTGCAGGAAAGTCCGGACGAAGACGCAGGACGCGTGAGTATCTGTGGGGGAATCCGTTCGGTCTGTACCAAAACCTGTAATAGACTCCCCTGTCGCCCAGCGCTGTTTTTGCCTTTGCCTTGTTTGCTATAATTTAATAAATTCTAATTGAACCTATACTGTTGTCCGCAGTCTATTACAGCAGGATCTAGCCATGCACAGAAGTCGAGCGAGCTTACCCCACCTCCATCTTGGGTTTGAGGCACAGGAAGGAAACTGCAGACAAGCTGGCACAGCATCTCAGAGGGATTGGATCATCTCAGATGTGGGATCTCATAATAAAGAGGAGAACAGGAGAACAGGCAGAAAATCATATTTACAAAGGAAAATTGCTACCACACGTGCAGAAGAAAGTCTCTTCAACCAGTGGATGTCTTAAAACATCAACAAACAGGTAACACAGCAAGGGCTCCTAGCCAAGACTTTTGAAAATAAGACATTGGGGGATAAGTGGGAAAACCCTTTTGGATATTAGACTGCTCATGAAGATCTAGGAAACCCTGCCCTTTCTGCACTGAGCCTGAATGCTGCCTAAAATATCACCTTGTCTCGCTACTCAGCCCCTGGGGCTCCGACATCGCTGCTGGCAGGTGAGTGATGTGGGGCAGGTCCTCGTCACCCATCCTACTTTGCTTACAGCAAGGATGGTCAGTTGGGATGCTTGATCTGGTTTTAAAGGAGATGCCCTCCTGGGACAAAGGGATACCTCATGGGACAAAGACTGAGCACTGTGGTCTGGACGCATTTGGAGAGTATCGAAATGCAATGAGAGCATGAATACAGTTCACATAAAAACTCAGTTAAAAACTCCATCCTAACTGATATAGTTTCATAAACTGTTTCCAGTTGCAATATAACTGTGGATGCTGTTATGCTACATAACATCGCCTAAGATGTTATAGGATGCATCTCAACCTAAACCCCAGAGCAGCGCACCATCACAAACACCATGAGATTTATAACACCCCTCTTCCCTAATTTTAAGGGTTTGTTCCAATTTCCAAACATGTAAGTCATCAAGCTTTAAATCATAAAGGGGTTGCTTTTAGAAGATCATTTTAGGTTTGGTTTTCTTAAGATAAGTTGCAATGGAGACTGATTAGCTAAGAAGTTTCATTTAATGCTGTTATATTTTTGCTAATGCTGCTGAATCAGAACAGACACAGGTTAGGTATGGGCTCAGCTCTTACCCATGGTGACAAGATTTACACAAGGGTAGCAGCCATGCCAGGATGGAGAACCCGAGCACTTCCAGCCATCACTGGAATAAAATGCAGGCAGGGACTGGACCATGAAGGCAGCGAGGTGTGGGGCAGGCAGGACCATGAGGCCGCAGATGGAGGGGTTATTGCAGAGTGCTCTGATGGTGAAGGTGATATGCTTGCATTCAACAAGGAGGTGGTTAAAGAAAAGGGAAACACTCAGCTTTGGTTGTGTTTTGCATAAGGACCTAATGGAGGCTGGAACTGCCCTATATCTTCATCTCCAATGCTCCTCTGCTCACCATTTGGGCACCAAGTGACATGGCAAAGCGTTCAGCGACTGGGTAAAAAGGGTTTAATGTGAAGATGTTCTAGAGGGATTAACAGCAGGATTAGCAACTCCTGGAGACAAAGAGAGTAGTAAGAAGGAAGAGAAAGGAAACTTCATGGCGAGATGGTGGGAGCATCAGTGAAAGGAGAGAGGGGGACACACAGGATCATCTCTCAAGGGGCCTCTCCTGTTAGACCTGCTGATCGTAGAATCATAGAATGGTTTGGGTTGGAATATACCATGAAGGTCATCTAGTCCACTCCCCTGCAGTAAGCAGGGACATCTTCAACTTGATCAGGTTGCTCAGAGCCCCATCCAACCTGACCTGGAATGTTTCCAGGGATGGGGAATCCACCACCACTCTGGGCAACCTGTGCCAGTGTTTCACCACCCCCAGTGTGAAAAATTAATTCCTAATATCTAGTCTAAACATCTCCTCTTTTAGTTTAAAACCATTAGCCCTTGTCCTACTGCTACAGGTCGTTATAAAAAGATTTTCCCATCTTTCTTATAAGCCCCCTTTAAGTACTAAAAGGTGGCAATAAGGTCTTCTCGGAGTCTCCTCTTCTCCAAGCTGAACAACTCCAACTCCCTCAGCCACTGTTCAAAAGGGAGGTGTTGCAGGACTGATAATTTTTCTGGCCCTGCTCTGGACCTACCCCAAAAGTTCCATGTCTTTCTTGTGCTGAGGGCTCAAAAGTTTGACACGCTATTCCAGGTGGGGTATCACCAGAGCAGAGAAGAAAGACAGCGTCATCTCCATCGACATGCTTCTCATCCGCCAGGACCCTCAGGTCCTTCTCCACAGGGCTGCACTCAATCTCCTCATCCCACAGCCTATATCAATACTGAGGGTTGCCCCAACCAAGGTGCAGGACTTTGCACTTTGCCTTGTTGAACATCATGAGGTTTTCACAATCCCACTTCTCCAGCTTATCAAGGTCCCCCTGGATGGAATCCCATCCCTCAGGGGTGTCAACCTCACCACTCAGCTTGGTGTCATCTGTAAACTTGTGGAGGGTGCACTCGATCCCATCATTTATGTCATTGATAAAGATATTAAACAACACCAGTCCCAGAACAGACCCCTGAGGGACACCACTCATCACTGACCTCTGTCTAGACATTGAGCCATTGACCACTACCCTCTGGGTGTTACCATGCAACCAATTTTTTAACCATGAATAGTCCATCTATCAAATCCATCTCTCTCTAATTTAGAGAGAAGGATGTTGTGGGGGACTGTGTCAAAGGCCTTAGAGAAGTCCAGATAGATCACGTGTGTTGGTTTTCCCATGTCCACTGCTGTGCCCACCCCATCATAGAAAGGTTGGTCATACAGGATGTGCCCCTGGTGAAGCCATGCTGGCGGCCTCTAATCACCTCCCTGTCCTCCATGTGCTTTAGCATAGCTTCGAGAAGGATCTGTTCGATGATCGTCTCGGGCACAGAGGTGAGGCTGACAGGTCAGTAGTTCCCAGGGTCATCTTTTATAAAATTTTAAAAAATGGGGACAATGTTGCCTTTCTTCCAGTCACCAGGGCGACATGACTTTTCAGACATTATGGAGAATGGCTTGGCCACCACATCAACCAATTCCCTCAGGACTCTGGGATGCATCTCATCAGGTCCCATAGACTTATATATGTTTGTGGGCAGACTAGGTCAGGAAGATACATGGGCAGTAATGTTAGAAGTAAGGAAATGCCCACGAAGGAGGGCCTCTTGTGGGACAGTGCTATAAAGGCAAACTGCGCAAACAATAAAGTTGCCATTTTGAGCTTCTTCTATATTAGAGTCTGTGACTCAATGGTCCTTGCCGGAGTGGTGCAACGTTGCAACCAACTGGCTCTCTGTCCGGTGCACAGATCACAGGCAAAGCTTGTGACAGTTCAAGGTCCCCCCGCCGCTGCGCCTCCCTTCTGACTTGTGCCCATCGGTCTGAGGGACAAGAGAGAGATGGATCAGGCTCTTCCTTGGGGTCTGTCAGACCCGGATTGAAGGGGTTTCCACCCCCCCCCAACCCCTGTCGGAGAGTGCAAGGTCAAGCGCAGTCAGTTCAGGAGAGTGGGGGGTTAGCGCAGTTGTTGACGATCCTGCAATTGGCTCTGAAATATCGCTGTGCTCTTTAGATCCTACATATGCCTTGAGTACTTCAAAATCATTCCGCCAGGGACCGAGCAACTTAATAGCCGTGTTATCCTACCAAGTCGCTTGATCCCATACTCAAACTCTCATTTTATCTGTGTGCAGAGTAGGTCAGGAAGATACATGGGAAGTGATGGTAGAGATAAGGAAACGCCGACGAAGGAGGGCCTCTTGTGGGACAGGGCTATAAAGGCAGACTGCACAATCAATAAAGTTGCCATTTTGAGCTTCTTCTATATTAGAGTCTGTGTCTCAATGGTCCTTGCCGGAGTGGTGCGAGAGTCCGGTCCAGGGGGGTTTTGTTTAGATGAAACAAATGGTGACCCCGACGTGATACTCAGACGGCCCCGATTGGCAACGGGAGTGTGAGTATAGCCATGGCTGAGAAAATGTTGCAAATGATTTGTGTGCCCTGAAGGAGTGCGGATGCGGGTGAAGTCTGCGGGAGCACGTTCGATCATCCTAAGGACAAAGCGATAACGGGGATTCCAAAAAATGTAAAAGAGAACCAAGCCGCTCGGCCGAGGCCCCCCCTCCCCCGCTTCCAGCTCCCTCAGAGAGGCTCGCTGCGGGGAGGCCGCTGCCCTGGGCTGACGGGGAGCCTCTTGCCATCACTGCAGGGCTCGAACAGTTTCGGCATTACAGTGGGACCTATTAGTGGATGCGGTGGGAAATGGCTCACTTAAACAACATTGGTAGCAGTTCAAAAATCAAGACTGTTCAAATAATGCAATTTTACAACAGATGCGGCTTTTGTTTTGTCGAACTCTTATAAAGATACCGGATGTTGGAAAGCTGAGACATGCGTGATCCATATATGGTGTTTATAGATAGATCAAAGGATGTCTTAAGCAGTTAAAGAAGCCTTGATTTTGCAATCTGTGAAAATAAACAAACAAAAAAATCCTAATGACAACTATAGAATGATATGGTGTGGTCTAAAAACTCCTGTAACGGCAGCTGGGATCATTTACCTACCAAGCACAGCTGGTGGCTGCTGCCCTGACTGTAATCTGGGACAGAAATACGTTCTGTTATAGATGGAGCAAGAAAGTACATTTTAAAATCAACTGGCACACGCTATGCCAGGATAGAGGGCTGAAAATCTGCCCTCGGTGGGGATAGGGTAAACGTTTTGCCAGATGGTGTAGATCAACATGGGATAAGAACGGGACAGTGTTGTCAGAAAACCAGGAGCAAAGCACGGTTCAGAGGCATGTACCAACATAGATGCCTCCACGGCAAGCAGCAGCTCTCACCTAAGAGCGAGATTCAGAGGCAGCACCGAGATAGACGTGATTGCCACCATCGCAGTAGTGCTGCAATCGTCTGCCTTTCATACAATAACAAGGAATGTAAAAAGACCATTGGGGTTGGCTTTACTGCCTTGTAATTAGAATGACTGTCAATAATTCAGTTGGGACTCTTTGTTTTACCTGGGGTCATTGATACGGGCTGTACTGGAATCATTCAAGCGAGGGTATGCATGCTGTCTCCACTAATGTTATGAACACCGTTTCCACTACTATTAATGCCAAAGGATAGCCGGCTAGTGTATTTAATTTTGTTCAAAGCGGATGTGTTCCAAGATGATTCTGTAGAGCATGGCTCACAAGGATTTGAGTCCATAAGAATCCCTGAAATACATTTGGCTTAGTCCCTACAAACTCGGACTCTTATGTTGAAGCGAACATTAACACAGAAGTGGGAAGCCAGGACATCTTAATATGGCTCTAGTGTAACCCTTAGTTGTGCATGTTCCACTAATCTTGTGGGGGAGAGATGTGTTAAATGCAAGGGGAATAGGCATTGGAACTATGAACGAGTAAAAATTGGGTACATTGTGAAATTTGGTGGAGGGGTAACTAGATCACGGGCATATAGTCCCATTTAATAGGAACACACCTGTCTTTATGATATAAAGAAAAACACGAGGAAGTGGCAATTGCTTCACGATCTCCGAGCAGTGAATGCTCAATTGGAAGATATGGGAGCCCTGCAGCCGGGACTGCCTCAAGCGTCCATCATACCGGAAGGCTGGCCGATCATCATCTTGGATGTGCAAGACTGTTTTTCTCAATACCATTACACGCTGCTGATTCGGAGCAATTTGCCTTCACGGTGCCCAGTACTAATTTGCAAGCCCCGGCTAAATGATGTCAATGGACGGTATTGCCACAAGACATGAAGAATTCCCCCACCATCTGCCACTTAATGGTATCTCATGCGTTAGACAGCATCCGACAACATGCATTTGATGCATATATCCTACATTACATGGATGACATTCTGCTGGCTGCCAAAGATAAGGGGAATATGGAGTGACTATATGAACACTTGACTCGTGCCTTGGAGGATCGAGGTTTGCATATTAAATATACGAAGGCTTAACGAGTGGGAGACAGACAGTATTTGGGAGCATATTGAACATTATGACCCACAGGCCTCGTTACAGTGGCTATAGGCAAAGGGGTAGAACTGGCGCTCCTTGCCTTCCCAGGTCAACCACTAAACATAGTCATGGACTCGCTGTACGTCTTTACCATCTGCCAGAAACTTATCCATATGCATTTCACCACTACAGAAGCAGCCATGTTACTGAGCCGAGTAGGGCAACTTCGAAGTGGAAAGGTGACAGTTATACATAGTCCTTCTCATCAAAAGCTCCCTGGATTGTATAAGACAGGACATGACTGAGCAGATCCACAGTGAAGGTCTGGGCCTTGCATGAGGCAACACAGCTGAATGCTGAGCTGCATCTCGGTGCTGATGCATTGGCAAGGGCATGTAAAATTTCAAAACCATATGCGCGAGAAGTTGTTCAAGCTTGCCCTTATAGTCGAAATGGTCCCCTCTGGGAAGCGGATGTAAACCTCAGGGGTATTGAGGCAAATCAAATTTGGCAGACCGATGTTACGGAATTTGCGCCCTTTAGGCCTCGGCGATTTCTGCAGGTCACTATTGACACATACAGCACAGTGATCATGGCCACCTCGCATGCGAGAAATACCACGAGAGCCACGATTCGACACTGGTTAAAATGTATGGTGTGACTGGGTAAACCGGAGGTTATGAAAGCAGATAATGGGTCCAACTATACGGCACTTCAACCCGTCAAAGGGCAGAACGATGGGGCATTCAGTTGAAAACGGGCATTCCCAGGAATAGTCAAGGGCAGGCAATCGTGGAGCGAGCATACGGGACACTCAAATGGTTACTGCTGCGGCTAGGGGAGGGGGAAGGGCACAGCAAGATCTCCTTCTAGCAAAAGCCTTATATTCTCTCAGCCATCATGAACACGGCAAACACATCCCAATTTTCAAACATTTTTCCCTCTTACGGGCAGAGAGAATAACTATCCCCAAGTGCAAGTTCGATTCCCGGGTGCTTCAATATAGGAGCGAGGGTAGAAATTGTGTGTCTTAGGGCGAGGATACACTGCGGTAGAGAGACACGGAGAGATTAAGTGGGTGCCTGCATGCTTAGTGCACCCAGAGAAGACCTCAGAGGGTGGGGCACCTACCGCCACTTCAGAAAGGGAACAGGTAGTTGACTAACCATGACCGCAAGTGTTTTGTAGGTTGGAGCCTAATCGCAGTTTGCCCTATTCGCTGGAGGCATGCATACTGATATATGGCCTTGCCCTGTCAGCTGGGAACCTTTGGGAGCAAGACACGGGTGAAAACCGATAGGTGCAGTGGGCGTGTGCAAGGAATTTGACTTAGATGTGCCTATATCTGCCAGCAGTTCTTGCAGCAGGGCAAATGTGTGCCCTTTTTGTACCACAGCCAACTACAGGTCATTTGGAGAATGACTTTTCCTCTAAAAAAAAAAAAAGAAAAAAAAAGAAAAAAGAAAGAAAAGGGGTTTACCATACGTGAAATCGATATAAGCCTTATTGGATAATGCATGTGCGTATTTTAAGTGTGTTATGTTCCCGGTACCGTGTAGCATTGTAAAAATGTGGATCCAATAGTGATAACCAATTGTATGAATGTATACGGCTAGCTGGGAAATGAGTGTTTGTGTTCATTTTACTGTAACTTGGTTTCTTGGCGTGTGCAGTAGTTTAGCCAATAATGTGTTAGTACTGGCTTTATGGACAGTTACCTTTAACCAATAATACACGGTAGAACGGGGGCCGGGTGCAACTCTGGCTATCTCGGCTTGGTGGCCGGGGAGTGATTTTGGGGAGGGGAGGACAGGATGCTCTGACTGATGCTTGCAGGGTGTATGGGACTGGTTTGCATCTTTTAGTGTAAAGGAATGGATCCTATGGGGTGTTGCAGCTTTGCTTATTCTATTATTGCTTCCAATGATTTGAGTTGTGCATATCAATGTCTCCTCAAACGTACGTGTGGCATGCAGCACGCCTCTGCTTTTCAACGTGCACTACTCCTGCAAGGGGACGGGGATTTGTGGGCACACTAGGTCAGGAAGATACATGGGAAGTGATGGTAGAGATAAGGAAACGCCCATGAAAGAGGGCCTCTTGTGGGACAGGGCTATAAAGGCAGACTGCGCAATCAATAAAGTTGCCATTTTGAGCTTCTTCTATAATAGAGTCTGTGTCTCAATGGTCCTCGCTGGAGTGGTGCGAGAGTCCGGTACAGGGGTGACCATCATTGTAATAAATTTAAAGCTAGTTACTATGTTTCTGTTTGTCGCTCGTTTTTAAGGCTGAAGTGGTAAAATATCCACTCAATAATATGTAATGAATAATTTGAATTTTCCTGTATCATTGGCTCAATTATCCTTAAAGCTTGTGTGCACTAGGACCCAGGAGTCGCTGACAAGCGACTCTGGAATGTAGAGTGTTCTCGCAAATTGGCATTCCCCGAGAGAGATAACACCGTTAACTCCTCTGGACTTCTTAAAAGCTGAAAGAAAAAAAACTTAGAAAGGAAGGAGAAGGGCGGGTGGGAACTCACACACATACAGCTGCAAGGTCAGGCAGTTTTTGTATGTTTTGCTAGGTATTTTAAACTTTTTCCTTCTGAAGCCTTCCATTCCAAAGATCCCCAGGAAAATCTACCTGGTTGCCGGCTTAGTGGACGTTTGAGATTGAAAGGTCCCAGAGATATATTTTCAAGATATATTTTCAAAACCAATTTGTAAGTCTCTCAAATGTTTGAAGTACTTCAAACACACTCTCATTTATCACTTGTACCGGGAATATACAACACTTAAAATATGCGCATGCATTATCCAATAAGGCTTATATCGATTTCACGTATGGTAAACCCCCCACACTTTTTTTTTCTTTTTTTTTCTTTTTTTTCTTTTTTTTTTCTTTAGAGAAAAAGTAATTCTCCTTTTTTTTTTCTTTTAGAGGAAAAGTCATTTCTCCAAAAGATCTGTAGTCGGCTGTGGTATAAAAAGGGCACACATTTGCCCTACTGCATGAACTGCTGGCAGATATAGGCACATCTAAGTCAGATTCCTTGCACACGCCCACTGCACCCATCGGTTTTCACTGGTGTATTGCTCCCAAAGGTTCCCAGCTGACAGGGCCAGACCATATATGAGTAGGTATGCTTCCGGCGAATAGTGCAGAACCGCGATTAGGCTCCAACCTACAAAACACTTGAGGTCATGGTTAGTCAACAACCTGTTCCCTTTCTGACACTGCGGTAGGCGTCCCACCCTCTGAGGTCTTCTCTGGGTGCACTAAGCATGCAGGCACCCACTTAAACTCTCCGTGTCTCTCTACCGCAATGTATCCTCGCCCTAAGACACACAATTTCCATCCCTCTCCCATATTGAAGCACCCGGGAATCGAACTTGCACTTGGGGATAGTTATTCTCTCTGCCCGTAAGAGGGAAAAATGTTTGAAAATTGGGATGTGTTTGCCGTGTTCATGATGGTTGACAGCGTATAAGGCTTTTGCTAGAAGGAGATCTTGCTGTGCCCGGGGAATCACCCTTCCAGGGAGGTGCCCTTCCCCCTCCCCTAGCCACAGCAGTAAACGTTTGAGTGTCCCATATGCTCGCTCCACGATTGCCTGCCCTTGACTATTCCTGGGAATGCCCGTTTTCAACTGAATGCCCCATCGTTCTGCCCTTTGACGGGTTAAAGTGCCGTATAGTTGGACCCATTATCTGCTTTCATAACCTCCGGTTTACCCAGCCACACCATACATTTTAACCAGTGTAGAATCGTGGCTCTCGTGGTATTTCTCGCATGCGAGGTGGCCATGATCACTGTGCTGTACGTGTCAATAGTGACCTGCAGAAATCGCCGAGGCCTAAAGGGCGCAAATTCCGTAACATCGGTCTGCCAAATTTGATTTGCCTCAATACCCCTGAGGTTTACATCCGCTTCCCAGAGGGGACCATTTCGACTATAAGGGCAAGCTTGAACAACTTCTCGCGCATATATCATAAAGACAGGTGTGTTCCAAGGACTATTAGATGGGACTATAGGCCTGTGATCTAGTTACCCCTCCACCAAATTTCACAATGTACCCAATTTTTCACTCGTTCATAGTTCCAATGCCTATTCTTCTTGCAGTTAACACATCTCTCCACCACAAGATTAGTGGAACATGCACAACTAAGGGTTACACTAGAGCCATATTAAGATGTCCTGGCTTCCCACTTCTGTGTTAATGTTCGCTTCAACATAAGAGTCCGAGTTTGTAGGGACTAAGCCAAATGTATTTCAGGGATTCTTATGGACTCAAATCCTTGTGAGCCATGCTCTACAGAATCATCTTGGAACACATCCGCTTTGAACAAAATTAAATACACTAGCCGGCTATCCTTTGGCATTAATAGTAGTGGAAACGGTGTTCATAACATTAGTGGAGACAGCATGCATACCCTCGCTTGAATGATTCCAGTACAGCCCGTATCAATGACCCCAGGTAAAACAAAGAGTCCCAACTGAATTATTGACAGTCATTCTAATTACAAGGCAGTAAAGCCAACCCCAATGGTCTTTTTACATTCCTTGTTATTGTATGAAAGGCAGACGATTGCAGCACTACTGCGATGGTGGCAATCACGTCTATCTCGGTGCTGCCTCTGAATCTCGCTCTTAGGTGAGAGCTGCTGCTTGCCGTGGAGGCATCTATGTTGGTACATGCCTCTGAACCGTGCTTTGCTCCTGGTTTTCTGACAACACTGTCCCGTTCTTATCCCATGTTGATCTACACCATCTGGCAAAACGTTTACCCTATCCCCACCGAGGGCAGATTTTCAGCCCTCTATCCTGGCATAGCGTGTGCCAGTTGATTTTAAAATGTACTTTCTTGCTCCGTCTATAACAGAACATATTTCTGTCCCAGATTACAGTCAGGGCAGCAGCCACCAGCTGTGCTTGGTAGGTAAATGATCCCAGCTGCCGTTACAGGAGTTTTTAGACCACACCATATCATTCTATAGTTGTCATTAGGATTTTTTTGTTTGTTTATTTTCACAGATTGCAAAATCAAGGCTTCTTTAACTGCTTAAGACATCCTTTGATCTATCTATAAACACCATATATGGATCACGCATGTCTCAGCTTTCCAACATCCGGTATCTTTATAAGAGTTCGACAAAACAAAAGCTGCATCTGTTGTAAAATTGCATTATTTGAACAGTCTTGATTTTTGAACTGCTACCAATGTTGTTTAAGTGAGCCATTTCCCACCGCATCCACTAATAGGTCCCACTGTAATGCCGAAACTGTTCGAGCCCTGCAGTGGCGGCAAGCGGCTCCCTGGCAGCCAAGGGCAGCTGCCCCCCTGCAGCGAGCCTCTCTGAGGGAGCTGGAAGCAGGGGAGGGGGGGCCTCGGTCGGGCGGCTTGGTTCTCTTTTACAGTTTTTGGAATCCCCATTATCGCTTTGTAACTAATTAGTTCCCAGCACAGACCACCGTCAGGTGCATAAATCAAAGCTTGCAGTATTTCAGCTTCTCCCTGCTGCTGTGCCTCCCTCCTAACTGGTGCTCATTAGTCAGAGGGACGGGGCTGGGCGAGGAGGTTGTGGATCAGGCTCCTTCTCAGTGTCTCTCGGCCCAGATCAAAGTGATTGTCGGCTCTCCCATTGATTTCACACTGACATGCCTGAGGCTCCTCCGCAGCTGTTGCTTGCAGCCCTAAAGCAGCCCACGCGCGCTCCACAACCGACTTTTTCTCTCTCAATACTGTTACCAATTTCATAAGTTTTCCTATATCCTTTAACTTCTCCCCAGAACCCGATAGCGCTATCTCCAACATCTGCAACTTCGCTGTCTCCCACATAATTATATCCGTCAGCTGCTTACTTCAGCCTTCCGCTGCATCCTTAGGATGATCAAACGTGCTCCCGTGGACTTCACCCGCATCCGCACTCCTTCAGGGCACACAAATCATTTGCAACATTTTCGCAGCCATGGCTGTACTCACACTCCCGATGCCAATCGAGTCCGTCCGAGTATCACGTCAGGGTCACTATTTGTTGCATCTCAACAAAACCCCCCTGGACCGGACTCTCGCACCACTCCGGCATGGACCATTGAGACACAGACTCTAATATAGAAGAAGCTCAAAATGGCAACTTTATTGATTGTGCAGTCTGCCTTTATAGCCCTGTCCCACAAGAGGCCCTCCTTCGTCGGCGTTT
The DNA here is from genome assembly GCA_033459285.1 of Clamator glandarius. Lineage (NCBI taxonomy): Eukaryota > Metazoa > Chordata > Aves > Cuculiformes > Cuculidae > Clamator > Clamator glandarius. The sequence continues at coordinate 170,635 of JAUNZM010001905.1, read as the reverse complement.
CCTTATCTCTACCATCACTTCCCATGTATCTTCCTGACCTACTCTGCACACAGATAAAATGGGAGTTTGAGTATGGGATCAAGCGACTTGGTAGGATAACACGGCTGTTAAGTTGCTCGGTCCCTGGCGGAATGATTTTGAAGTACTCAAGGCATATGTAGGATCTAAAGAGCACAGCGATAATTCAGAGCCAATTGCAGGATCGTCAACAACTGCGCTAACCCCCCACTCTCCTGAACTGACTGCGCTTGACCTTGCACTCTCCGACAGGGGTTGGGGGGGGGGGTGGAAACCCCTTCAATCCGGGTCTGACAGACCCTGAGGAAGAGCCTGATCCATCTCTCTCTTGTCCCTCAGACCTATGGGCACAAGTCAGAAGGGAGGCGCAGCGGCGGGGGGACCTTGAACTGTCACAAGCTTTGCCTGTGATCTGTGCACCGGACAGAGAGCCAGTTGGTTGCAAAGTTATGAAGGAGATGCCAAAATCTGCAAAAGAGAACGTACGACGTACTCCGCAGCCAAGCTGCCCGGCTGATGTGGGGCCTCTGCCTCGGGCAGCGGGAGGGCCAAAGGTGGAGGTTTCCACCCTCCTGGTCCCAGATCGTGCGGCACCGCCCAGAGCGGCTAGAGCAGCCCCGGGTCATTTACAGCACCCAGAGGATGGTCCTTTGGGACAGAAGGGACTGCAACAGATCAAAATAAGAAATGAACCTGCAACGTACAGTACTCATATAGTAATGAAAAAAAGAAAAGTGTTGCATGTGCCCGGTACCGTGTGTAGTTTAAATATTCATAGCATCAAAAAATTGTGGATCCAACAGCGATAACCAAGATTGTATGAATGTATTCAGCTAGCTTTGAAATGAGTGGTCGTGTGGGTGTGGGGGTGGGTGAGAGTGTGTGTTTGAAGAGCTTCAAATATTTGTAAGACTTGCAAATTGGTTTTGATTAATCTTGGAAATACACTTCTGGGACCATTCAATCTCAAATGCCCACTAAGCCAGAAAGCAGGTAGATTTACCTGGGCATATTTGGAATAAAAGGCTTCAGAAGGAAAAATATTAAAATACCTAACAAAAAAACCAAACAAAAAAACAAACCAAAAAATAAAAAACCAAAACCACTCCAGCCTTGCAGCTGACTTGCAAATTGGTTTTGATTAATCTTGGAAATACACCTCTTGGACCATTCAATCTCAAATGTCCACTAAGCAAGAAAGCAGGTAGATTTACCTGGGCATCTTTGGAATGAAAGGCTTCAGAAGGAAAATTTTAAAATACCTAACAAAATAAACAAACAAAAAAACAAAACAAAAAATAACAAACCAAAACCAACTTAATAAGTTTTTCAAATATAGGGAATAGCATATGTCACAGGCGATAGTAGAGCAAGCCTATCAGACACTGAAGAATATGTTGTCAAATACAAAAAAGGGGAATGAAGGGTAAACCACCGCAGAACAGATCAGGGAATAGAGTAATCACCTATAATAAGGCATTTTTTGTCTTTACGAACAGGGAGTCAGCAGCTCAACAAGGAAGGAGTCAAGGTATTATTAAATATTTGAAAACAGGCCGACGGGAGGGACCATATCGTTTATTAATCTGGAGAAGAGAGTATGCTTGTGTTTCACACAGAATCACAGAATAACCAGGTTGGAAGAGACCCACCGGATCGTCGAGTCCAACCATTCCCACCAATCCCTAAATCATGCTCCTAAGTACCTCATCCACCCAAACCTTAAACACCTCCAGGGACGGTGACTCAACCACCTCCCTTGGCAGACCGTTCCAATGCCTAACCACCTTCTCCGTGAAGAAATTTTTCCTAATCTCAAGCCTAAATCTCCCCTGGCGGAGCTTGAGGCCATTCCCTCTCGTCCTGTCCCCTGTCACTTGGGAGAAGAGGCCAGCTCCCTCCTCTCCACAACCTCCCTTCAGGTAGTTGTAGAGAGTAATAAGGTCTCCCCTCAGCCTCTTCTTCTCCAGTCTAAACAGCCCCAGCTCTCCCAGTCACTCCTCATAAGATTTGTTCTCCAGCCCTTCACCAGCTTTGTTGCTCTTCTCTGGACTCGCTCCAGAGCCACAACATCCCTCTTGTGGTGAGGGGCCCAGAAAAGAACACAGTACTCGAGGTGCGGTCTCACCAGTGCTGAGTACAGAGGGAGAATAACCTCCCTGGACCTGCTGGTCACGCCGTTTCTGATACAAGCCAAGATGTCATTGGCCTTCTTGGCCACCTGGGCACACTGCTGGCTCATGTTCAGTCAGCTGTCAACCAGCACACCCAGGTCCCTCGCCTCCTGGCAGCTTTCCAACCAGGCTTCTCCTAGTTTGTACCTCTGCTTAGGGTTGTTGTGCCCCAAGTGCAGGACCCGGCATTTGGCCTTGTTAAACCTCATGCCGTTGGTCTCAGCCCAGCGGTCCAGCCTGTTCAGGTCCCTTTGCTGAGCCTCCCGACCCTCCAGCAGATCGACACTTCCACTTGGTGTCATCTGCAGTCTTGCTAAGGGAGGACTCAATGCCTTCGTCCAGGTCGTTGATAAAGACATTAAACAGGACTGGACCCAGGACTGAGCCCTGCGAACCCCACTTGTAACTGGCCTCCAGCTGGGTTTAACTCCATTTACCATCACACTCTGGGCCCGGTCATTCAATCAGTTTTTCACCCAGGAGAGTGTGCACCCGTCAAGGCCAGAGGCCGACAGTTTCTGAAGCAGAATGCTGTGAGAAACTGTATCAAAGGCTTTATTAAAGTCCTGGAAGACCACATCCACAGCCTTTCCCTTGTCCAAGAATTTAGTTACTCGGTCATAGAAGGTGATCAGATTACTCTTGCAAGACCTGCCTTTCATGAACCCGTGTTGACTCGCCTGATCACTCGGTTCTCTGGCAAGTGCTTCATGATCGCACTCAAGATCACCCGCTCCATGACTTTCCCCGGTACCGAGGTCAGACTGACAGGCCTGGAGTTCCCTGGATCCGCCCTGTGACCCTTCTTGTAGATGGACACAACATCAGCCAGCCTCCAGTCCAGCGGAACCTCCCCAGTCATCCAGGACTGTTGGAAGATGATGGAAAGGGGTTTGGCCAGCACATCCGCCAGTTCCCTCAAAACTCTTGGGTGGACTCCACCCGGCCCCATAGACTTGAGGGCATCTAGCTGGGCAAGCAAGTCTCTAACCACCTCCTCTTGGACCTTGGGAATCTCATACTTCTCTTCCAACCCTTGGGGTTGTGCACAGAGGGAACAATTTTCCTTACTGTTAAAGACTGAGGCAAAGTAGGCATTGAGCACTTCAGCCTTGTCTTCGTCCCCTGTTACTCTTGTTCCCTCTGCATCTTCTAGGAACTGGAGATTCTCCCTAGCCCTCCTTTTGCTGTTGATGTATTTGTAGAAAGACTTTTTGTTGTCTTTCACAGTCTTGGCCAATCGCATTTCTAGTTGGGCCTTAGCCCTCCTGACTTTTTCCCTGCACTTTCTCACTTCCTCCCTATAGTCCACCCAGGATGCCTGCCCCTTCCTCCAGAGGTCGTAGACCCTCCTTTTCCTATTGATGTCTCTTAGGAGACATCCATAGATGTTTCCACAGATAGTGGCCCTCGGTGGGTTCCTGCTCGCTGCGTTCAGCCTGTTGTGGATGGTCTGCACAAGTGAAGAACGAATGGTCCCACAACCGAAGCAGATACACCTTCTCTAATGTCATGCTCTTTTTCGTTTCTCGTTGGTTTTGCCTGTAGGGATCTTTCTAGTTTGTGGGGATAGAGCGTGGCGGGTAGAATTCTTTTGAAACTTAAGGATGGGCCATGTAGCTTTGGAGATGTTACCAACATCTAACCTTGTTACAGAAAAATGAACTAAAAGGTTAGATCCATTAATTTGAAGCTATTTATGACCTGGGGAATTATAGCATCCTCAGTATTGGCACCTGGGGTTGCTGCTGTGGTCGCCTTAAAAAACTAATGAACTTGGAATGTTGGCTGGGTAGGCAAACCAATGCTACATTGATTACACTGAGTGGTTTGTTAACTGATGTTGATAATATTAGGTATGCTGTATCATAAAATAGAGCCGAAATAGATTCTCGTTATTAGTCCAAGGACATGAATCTGAAGACTTTGAGGGAATGTGTTGTATCGGATAAGGAGTTGATGGGTGGAATTGATTGAATGGCTTGCTTAAAGGATGGGGACTGTCAAGGTAGTTATTATCTTTGGTAAAATCTAGATTGTTGATTTTGTTCATTATTGTAGTTGTGTTAGTAATGTTGCCATGCCTTGTGTGTCTGTTGTGAAGGGCCCTGCAGCAGAAGGCACGGGCAATTTTTGTAGCACAAATAAAAAAAAGGGGAATTGTGGGAAACCTCGGCCGGTTCAGGGAGCCAGGGTGTGTGAACTTAAACATTCGTCTTGAATAGATGCCCATGTACCCTTGGAGAAGCTGGAAGGTGCCAAGAAGAGCAGAGTAAACAAGATTAGGAAGCTGCCAGGCTGCAGGTGGTATCACCCACTTATGAAGTTACAACTGAGAAGGAGTCATCCAATTATGAACTGTCGGTCTTTACCTAAACCAATCGTGCATGGACGCACAGCTCGAGAAGGGGTATAAAAAGTCTTGTAAAATCAATAAAGATGTCCTTACACCTGAATGGTGTCTTTCCTTTACCATGCTTGCTGCTTTGCAGTGCTGGAGAACCCTGGGGCACACTTGGCAGAGCTCAACGTGTTGGCTGTGCCAGGAAACATCCTAGCTCTGGGCAGAAAGGGCAACCACCCCAGCAGGACATGCAGCTGCTCAAAAAGGCTCAAGTACCAGTTTCTCCTGAGATCTGCCACAGTCGAACCACTTCCCCCTACACACTTTTAATGCCTCCCCATGACAGCTGGCAGGTCATTGAAACGGCACCAGCCTTGGCAATCTGGCATTTCCTACCTTGTACAAGTAATGCTGATCCACGATTCTGGCCAGCCCAAAGTCACCGATCTTCAGCACCAGGTCCATCATGCAGATGAAAATATTAGTCGGCTTGAGGTCACGGTGGAGAATGTTGGCTGAGTGGATGCACTTCATACCCCACAGCAGTTGGTACATGAAGAGCTTGGCATGCTCCTTAGTGAGCTTCCCCTGTTTCAGCAGCCATGACAGGTCAATCTCCATGTACTCCTGCACAACTACACCATGTTAAACTTGAAAAAATCACCGCGCAGGTTGGCCCCCCTTCGGCCCCAACACCTTGTACATCTTCAAAATGTTATTGTGATCAAGGCAGTGGATGATTTTGATCTCCCAAAAAGTGTACTTCATGCTCCATGTGTTGCCGATGGTGATCTTCTTCACTGCAACTTTATGGCAGCTTTTGCTCTCAAGAGCTGACAGCACCAGCCCATTGGCCCCAAAGCCCAAATTGCGGGCATAAAAGATTTCACGTGTGCTGGGAAAAGCTTGCTAGCTTGTTGAGACCTTGGAATTTTTACTAAGACACGTGAGTTAATAAGAAAAGAATGCATTAGACGGAAAACATGAAGATAAAGGGGCACATCTGAGGTAAATAGTGGGTTGCACTCTATCACTGTAACTGTGGGATTCTTAGAGGTGGAAATTCACTGGGGTAGCTGCTGACTGGGTACAGAAACACTATATAAGGTTTTGCATGCACTCAATAAATTCATCACATTTGTCGCCTCATGGACAGGGTCCGTGCCTTAATCGCTACAAATGGCACCCAACTTGAGAGGGACCCATACATCTCAGGGCAAACCCTGATATTCAGGGTCACAATCGCTGGGTAGAAGTGACAGTAGCGACACCCGGTTGGACGTATTTTGGCCAATGTGGAGCAATGAAGCAGTCCAGACGAGCAATGCCTTAAACAAGGTGAGCAACCAGGAACTCGGGACTAATGAGGTCTTCGATGTCCATGGAAAAGCGGAGTACACTTGATATCTTAAAATCAAGTTTGAAGAAACAGGAAGTTAAGTATGCTGAGCAACGATTCAGGACTTGGTTGAAATGGATACAGGGTTGGGGCCCAGGTTTATATGTGACTCCTGCAGGTGATATAGAAGTCTGGGATGTTGTGGGAGTTAAATTGTGCAGCTACCAGGGACTGCCCTGGGGCGCCAAACCTATTATCTACCTGGAGGTTAATGATCGAATTGTTAAAATACTTAAGATTGTACAAAGATTTAGTGGAACTAGGAAAGACACAAGAAGACACTGATATTCTGTATTCTGAGTCAAGTATAGGACCATCAGTGACTGCCGACAACCCCTTCGATCCGGGTCCGGCAGACCCCGAGAGAACTTTATTTCCACTCGTAGTGGTGGGGTAACCTTAAACTGCTACAAACATTTATGAGATTTGTTCGCAGGAGGCTGGAGACTGGAAAACCTGTAGAGAAGTATGTACTAACTGCTCCACCACCACCGTGCGGCCGCGGTGTAGGGGGCCGCTGCTATGGGACAAGGTGGGACCGGCCTTCCACTGCTGCTGCAGCCGCCGGCCTGCCTGGAGCGTGGCCAGGCTCGTTTTCTGTAACTGAGGCAGTTTTGGCATTACAGAAGGGACTGCAACAGATCACAATAAGACTCAATTAAACGACATTGGTAACAGTTCAAGAACCAAGCCAGTTTAAATAATGCAATTTTACAGCAGGTGCGGCTCTTTACTTATCAAACACTTATAAAGATACCGGATGTCAGAAAGTTGAAACAGGCATGAACGTATACGCATTTATAGACAGATTGAAGGATGCACTCGACAAGCAGGTAGACAACCAAGCAGCTAAAGAAGCCTTAATTTTGCAATCAGCGATAGAAAAACCAAATGACAGATGGAGAAAGATACGGTGCAATCTGGAAAATCCTACAACAGCAGCTGGGATCATTTACCTATCAAGCACAGCTCATGGCTGCCGCCCTGACTGTAAACCGGGACAGAAAGATGTTCTGTTATAGATGCAGCAAGGAGGGACATTTTAAATGAGACTGCCACATGCAATGCCAGGGGGCCTAAAATCTGCCCTCGGTGTGGAAAGGGTAAACACAGATACCTCTGCAGTGAGCAGCAGCTCTCACCTCAGAGCACGAACCAGCAGCAGCACCGGGATGAACATGGCCACCACCATCACAGTTGTGCTCCAATCATCTGCAGTCCACACAATACCACTGAACATAAAAGGACCATTGAGGGGTGCCTCTAATGCCTTGTTATTAGAATGATTATCAATAACTCAGTTGGGAACCTTTGTTTGAACTTGGGTCATCGATGCAGACTTTACTGGAATAATTCAAGCAAGGGTATGGACACCGTGCCCACCAGTGTTAAGACCAAATGATAGCCAGATAGCACGATTAGTTTTGTTCAATGCAGCTATGTTCCAAGCAGACTCTAGAGAGCATGGCTCACCAGGTTTTGGGTCCACAGGAGTCCCTGAAATACATTGGGTTCAGTCCTTACAAACTCAGCATCCTATGTTGAAGTGCACATTAAGTTTAAAAAGGGGGAAGCCAGAACATCTTAAAATGGCTGTAGTGCGATCCTTTGTTGTGCACGTTCCACTAATCTTGTGGGGGAAAGATGTGTTAAGTGTAATGGGAATATGCATTGGAACCATGAACGATGGGCATGTGTTATCAGGGCCACCACAGGAAAGTTCCCAACCATAATTTTAACATGGAAATCAGATACTTTGGCATGGATTGAGCAGTCGCCCCTATCTTGTGAAAAACTGGGTGCATTGCAAAAATTAGTGCAGGAGCAAATAGATCAAGGGCATATAGTCCTGACTAATAGTCCTTGGAACGCACCTGTATTTGTGATAAAAAAGAAATCTGGAAAATGGTGTTTATTACATGACTTTTCTAGACAAATTGCAAGAGGCCTTAAGTAAACAGACAGGCAATATCGCCACTAGAGGCGTTTTGCTTAAACAGTTATCCTTAAAGAATGTAAAAAATGGACTTAATGCAGTCAATTGCACAATCACTTCTCACAAAGATTGTTTGTTTTACTGGAATTGACTGATGCCGACTTTACAAGAGCAATACAAGTAATGGCTTGGACGTCTATGCCTCCTCACTTTATACCAAAGGGCACTAGAATTACTCAGCTGATTTGTTTCCAAGCAATTTTATCCCATGCAGGAAATCGCATAAGGGGAGATGGAGGCTTTGGCTTGACTGACCAGTCCGTGATTATATACATGCAGAAACTACAAAAGTCATGACTGATGTTAACCTGCAAAGTCCAATACTCACAGAGCAATGAAGAACAACATTTTACCGGAATTGAAATACTTGTTAGACAATCTTTTTTTTTAGATCTTTTGCCGAGTGAGTTAACCACATTATCTCTCTAGGGGAATACCAATTTGTGAGAACACAGCAGGGGCTGTCCAAGGCCCACTACCAAACATTATTCAACAAGCACTAATGTCACATAATTTTTTCACCAGTCTGCCAAGGCACTATGTAGGCAATTTCAAATTTCATTAGAATTAGCCTGGAACATAATAAAATATGCCCAGATTGTCAACAAATAACACCATTACAGCCTACAAGAGCAAACCCGAGGGGATTAAGCGCTTTACAAATTTGGCAAAATGATATTACTCACCTACCCGAATTTGGAAGACAGAGATATGTACATGTTTCAGATTGACAGGTATTCAAATGCAATATGGGATACAGCACATACAGGGGATTCTCTAAAGGAAACGGCGAACTCACACAGGTAAAAACAGACAATGGGCCAGGCTACATAAGTGACCAACTTGAGAAGTTTTTTCAGACCTGGGGAATAACACGTCACAGGCATATCACATTATACTCAAGGACAGGCGATAGTAGAGCAAGCCTATTAGATGCTGAAGAATATGCTGTTAAAACAAAAAGGGGGAATGAAGGGTGAAACACATTAGGGAAAACAGAAGGGTGAAACAAATTAGGGAATGCACTGTATGTATTGAATTACTTAAATGTACGAGAGAATCAGGGAATAGAACAATTACCTATAATAAGGCATTTTTTTTGTCTTAACAAACAGAGGGTCAGCAGCTCAACAAGGAAGGAGACAAGGTATTATTAAAATCTTTTGAATCAGGCCGATGGGAAGGACCATATCAGTTAATAACATGGTGTCGAGGATATGCTTGTGTTTCCACAGGTCAAGGACTCAATGGATGCCAGCGCGGCATGTCTGTCCGTATTTAAACAGACATGGTAATTATGATGATCACAGCGATACTAATATGGACAGCAGTAATGCTGGGACTGTATTGGCACTCATGGACGGGACAAGAAGTTTGAAGATGAACGATGGTTGAAAAACTTGTTATAAAGGAGTTTTAAGTCAGAAAACTCGTTTTGTGGATAAGGATTGACAAGCTAGCTAAAAGCTTTAATCAAAGTCGCTTTTCTTTGTATTAGTATATTTCTGTGTATCTGTAGTAAGATATTTCTATGCCTAATGATGTGTCTATCATGTTTTCCACGAAAGGTTCAACGAGCAATTGATAGTTCTTTGAAGGTTGTGATGTTTGTAAACAAAGAAGGGGGAGATACGGGCATAAAAGATTTCACTGTGGCATGTATGCTGGGACAAGCGGCTGATGCCTTGGCATACCCGTGATATTAGCAGCAAGCACAGAGCAAACGGTCAGTGTTCTCATGCTTGCTAGCTTGTTGAGACCTTGGAATCTTTACCAAGACCTGTGAGTTAATAAGAAAAGAATGCATTAGATGGAAAACATGAAGATAAAGGGGCACATTTGTGGTAAATAGTCAGTTGCACTCCATCACTGTAACTGTGGGATTCATAGAGGTGAATTCACTGGGGTAGCTGCTGACTGGGTACAGAAACACTATATAAGGTTTTGCGTCCACTCAATAAAGTGATCTCGTTTGTCACCTCATGGACGGGGTCCATGCCTTAATCGCTGCACCAAGGGGCAAAAATTAATGAAGTGACAGCACAAGTCATACCCATACATGCTGGCAATACAATTGCACTTCTCTGCCACTGTGGTCTCAGTCTTCTTTTGTCTTTTTCCACTTGAAAAGCTCTGCTTCCAGATTAGGAGTGTGGTTTGAAATCAAGTGCCTCATGATTACTTACAGGTGCTAATGACTTCATGATGACACACAGATGCAGTGAAAATTGAGGCATGCACACACGTCCAAATAAAATGTTTTGAACTGGGTGAGAAATCAAGGATAGAAGAGACTTTCCAAGTAGCGGGGCAAAACACAGCCCAGAGATCTGTAACAAAACAGAAAGGTTTTGGGTTTTTTTCTTGACACTAAAAGATAAGTGCTGCTACATTATTCAGCCACTTTCTAGTTTTTGTTCTCTGGTATCCCCAAGACAATTTTGAAACGCAGGGCTGGTGGCACAGCCTGGCCTGTAAAGTTCACATGGCTCGGTGGCTGTTATCACCGCAATAACTGGTTTTCTTAAAAAATGGGATAGCCTACGTTGCACCATGATTACGGGTATCAGATGGGAGCCACCTTTCTCAAAGGAGGAGGAGGGTCTTATCTCAGGAGCTTTCAGGGCTCATGGACAGGAATTAAACTTGATGGGGGGGGCATAGTATCAGGCTTGCCTATGATAAGAAGCATGAGGAAACAAAATGGTTGGAGACATGGGGTTCACATAGAATCATAGAATCGTAGAATAACCAGGTTGGAAGAGACCCACTGGATCGTCAAGTCCAATCATTCCCACCAATCGCTAAACCATGCCCCTAAGTACCTCATCCACCCTCACCTTAAACACCTCCAGGGAAGGTGAATCAATCACTGCCCTGGGCAGACTGTTCCAATGCCTAATGACCCTTTCCATGAAGAATTTTTTCCTTACCTCAAGCCTGAATCTCCCATGGCGGAGCTTGAGGCCCTTCCCTCTCGTCCTGTTCCCTGTCACTTGGCAGAAGAGGCCAGCTCCCTCCTCTCCACAACCTCCCTTCAGGTAGTTGTAGAGAGTAATAAGGTCTCCCCTCAGCCTCCTCTTCTCCAGGCTGAAAAGGCTGTAAAGTATGCGAGACCTGTATATTCTGTAAAGTCTGTAAAGTCTGTATAGTCTGTACAGTATGCAGGGCCGGTAAAGTCTGTATAGTCTGTAGAGTATGCAAGGCCTGTAATGTCCATATAGTCTGTGCAGTATGAAAGGCCTCTAATGTCTGTTAAGTCTGTACAGTCTATAAAGTCTGTAAAGTACGCGAGGCCTGTAAAGTCTGTAAAGTACGTGAGGCCTGTAAAGTTGGTACAGTATGCGAGGCCTGTAAAGTGTGCAAAGAGCGCTAGGCCTGTCAAATCTGTAAAGTCTGTAAAGTATGCGAGGCCTGTAAGTTTGGTTAAAGTGTGTGAGGCCTGTAAAGTCTGTAAAGTATGCAAGGCCTGTAAAGTCAGTAAAGTCGGTACAGTATTCGAGGCCTGTAACGTCTGTAAAGTATGTGAGGCCTGTAAAGTCTATGAAGTATGTAAAGTTTGCGAGGCCTGTAAGTTTGGTTAAAGTGTGTGAGGCCTGTAAAGTCTGTAAAGTATGCAAGGCCTGTAAAGTCAGTAAAGTCGGTACAGTATTCGAGGCCTGTAACGTCTGTAAAGTATGTGAGGCCTGTAAAGTCTATGAAGTCTGTAAAGTTTGCGAGGCCTGTAAATTCTCTAATAAGTGCAAGGCCTTTAAAGTCTGTAAAGTATGTGAGGCCGTTACAGTGTGTAAATAAATCGAGGCCTTTACAGTCTGTAAACAATGCAACGCCTGTAAAGTCTGTGAAGTCTGTAAAGTATGCGAAGCCTGTAAAGACTGTACAGTATGTGAGGCTAGTAAAGTCAGTGAAGTCTGTAAAGTCTGTAATGTACGCGAGGCCTTTACAGTCTGTAAAGTATGCGAGGCCTATAAAGTCTCTGAAGTCTGCAAATTTGGTAAATTTTATAATGTCTGTAACGCATATGAGGCCTGTAAATTCTCTAAAGTATGTGAGGCCTATAAAGTCTTTAAAATAATTACAGTATGCGAGGCCTGTAAAGTCTGTAAAGTATGCGAGGCCTGTAAATACTGTAAAGTGTGCGAGGCCTGTAAATACTGTAACGTATGCGAGGCCTTTACAGTCTGTGAAGTCTGTAAAGTATGTGAGGCCTGTATATTCTGTAAAGTCTGTATAGTGTGTAAAGTATGTGAGGCCTGTATATTCTGTAAAGTCTGTATAGTGTGTACAATATGCAAGGTCTGTAAAGTCCGTATAGTCTGTACAGTATGAAAGGCCTGTAAAGTCCGTTAAGTCTGTAAAGTATGCAAGGCCTGTAAAGTCTGTACAGTACGCAAGGCCTGTAATGTCTGTACAGACTGTAAAGTCTATGAAGTCTGTAAAGTATGCAAGGCCTGTAAACTCTGTAAAGAGTGCAAGGCCTGTGTAGTCTATAAAGTATACGAGGCCTGTAAATACTGTAAAGTATGCGAGGCCAGTAAAGTCTGCTGAGTCTTTAAAGTCTGTAATGTACGCGAGGCCTTTACAGTCTGTAAAGTATGCGAGGCCTATAGAGTCTCTAAAGTCTGCAAATTCTGTAAATTTTATAATGTCTGTAACGTATATGTGGCCCATAAATTCTGTAAAATAATTACAGTATGGGAGGCCTTTAAAGTCTATAAAGTATGCGAGGCCTTTACAGTCTGTAAGTAATGCGAGGCCTGTGAAGTCTGTAAATTATGTGAGGCCTGTAAATTCTGTAAAGTATTTGAAGCCTGTAAAGCCTGTAAAGTCGGTACAGTATGAGAGGCCTGTAAAGTCTGTAAAGTATGTGAGGCGTGTAAAGTCTGTAAAGTATGCGAGGCTTGTAAATTCTGTATAGTATGTAAGGACTGTAATGTCTGTAATGTTGGCAAATTCTGTAAATTTTATAATGTCTGTAACGTATGTGAGGCCTGTAAATTCTTTAAAGTATGTGAGGCCTTTAAAGTCTGAAAAATAAATCAAGTTTGGGCGGCCTGTAATGTCTATGAAGTCTGTAAAGTATGCAAGGCCTGTAAAGTCTAAGCATTCTGTTAAGTATGTGAGTTGAAACAAAGAAACTTAGGCTTAGAAGTTTAATTTAATAACTGTAAAGGGAGGCACACTTTATTCAGCGCAGGAGAAGACTCGGGATTTGTCCTCAGAGTGCTTCTGCCGAGCATATTTCACAGAAAAATTATACACAGAATTGTTTTCAAATTCATATATTTTCCTTCAAAATGACAACTGTACTTTAATCCTGGAACTTTCTTGCATATCCAGGGGGAATGCAATTAGGTCGGCTCAGAGTCCTTAAGGTGTGGCCATATCTGAGCGGTCAATTTCAACAACTCTGGGTGACAAAGGATAAGGGTCGTTAAGGCTATCTTAGTTAATCTTGCTTCTAACATATTACAATTGATGTTCCATCCCACCATTTACAAATCACCATTTCAATCCCCCCTTTTTCAAGGCCTTTGCAAATTCTTTAGCAGAAGAGTCACAAGAGGTCTTATTGTTTAAGGTTATCTTAAAATATTTTCCTGACTCTACTGCATGTCTGATTTGATTTCTTACTGCGTGTCTGATTTGATTTCTTTTCCATGTCTAATAACTTCCTACTGTTCACTGACAACACCAAAATGCGCTTTGAAATACTATATGGGTTAACAAAACTGATAGTCCCAATGCTATAACAGTGAGAAAAGATTGTTTCAACCAAGGCAAGTTTAGGAGCCAGAAATTTAACTAAGAAATATCTATACCCTCTCACATTTGAATGGAGTTAAGAAGGCCATACTAATTTTTATAGAAGTTCCTACAATCTGAGACTGATTGCTCAAATTGGAACAACTCATGCCCTCAAAATCAGAGAATCATTTATGGTCTCTTAATAACAGATAATCAATTGCAGTTTTATTTTCTAAAACTGATGCTGAAGTTGTCTAGTTTCAAGATCTGAGGCCTCCAAGGCTCGGGGTATAATTGAGGTTCCTTGCATACTTACAAAGAAATCTCTTTAAATTATTATAATTCATGGGCATGGCTACTCCTGGTGTTAAAAGGAAGCCAGCGTAGTTTCAGATTTATATGCAGTTTTGACAACCACGTATAGTGTCCAAAGGTATGAATGCTTGTGGGGATTCCCAAAATACATGGAATATATATTTGTTGTACTGAAAAAATGGCATTTAAACAAAAGGCCATACTATTGTGTATTATACAAGCAAGTTTTCTTTGGAAGGTGTTAAGCGTTCTGTTGTCCACTGACTGGTAGGTGATTTTCTTCACTTGATCCAAGTTCTTTCATCTTGATTGCTGTGAAGGCTGTTAACAATACTTCGTATTGTCCATTCCACTGTTCTCCCCGTGGTTTTCCTGTAAAATCGTTAACAGAAAACCCATCCCAAGGTGTAAAAGGATGTACAAGTTGATCTTAAGGCCATGCAGCTTGTTATTTTGTTTTTTCTTTTTTTTTTTTTTTAATTTTGTTTGTTGGTTGGTTGGTTGGTTTTTTGTTGTTTTGCTTTTTGTTGGGTTTTTGTTTGTTTCTCAAGCAAGTTCAGTTGGTTTTGTTAGTTGATTATACAAATTCTCACCTAATTCTGTGAGATCTTCTCCTGTATACTGCAATTGGTATACAGGGCTAATACATTTCTTCCGTTATTTCAAAACCTAAGCAAGACCAAAGGAAGTGCTTGATTCCAATATAGATTGGCTTCTTGACAAATTTTTGCTGATTGCTGTTTTATCAGCAACAATCTGATGATTCATTTTCTCTACCTGGCCTCTAGCCTGTGGTCAGTATGGAAAATGCAACTGCCAATCAGTTCTTAATATTTCACTAACCTTTTTAACACTTTAGCCCAAATGTGTACCTCTACCTGACACTATTATTGCAGGCACTCCAAAACGAGGTATAATTTCATTCAACAATAATCTTGTGACTTCTGCTTTATTTGTCCGGCAAGGAAAAGCTTCTGGCCAACCTGAGAAAGTATCTCTTAATGCTAATGAATATCAGTGCCTAAACTAAAAAGGGGGGGGCTTTTTAGTTGGAGTTGAGCGAGATCTATTTGCATTCCTATTATTTATACAGAATATCTGTGCCCCAAAGGGTTTGGTTTGTTCGTTTTGGATTTCTTTGGATTTTTGTTGTTTTATTTGTAACTCCTCTAAGATCAATTTCCATAGCACTCCTGATGGCATTATTATTTGTCCATCTGGAACATAAAATCACCCATTATCTACTTCTCTTCCTGCCATATTGATAATCAAGTTTCTATCTCCCCTTGAATATTTCTCCAATTTTAAATCAGAATCAGGGATTTGAAGTTTACCGTCTGGAATCAAAGTAGATATTACTTCTGCCTTTTTATGCGGCCATCCTGGCCTCAAAATATCCTGCCAATTTGTTACAAATTTTCCTGATACAGGACTAGGTGAATTAACCATTGATGAACAGGATGACCATTGTTTAGCAGCTCGAGATAAACACAAAGAAAGGACTAATGCTTAAGGGTAAACGGAATAGTAATAATTTAGCCGAAGAAGCTGACACTTAAAGAATAGCGGAATAGAAGCTGCTCACACTTAAAGAAAACACAGGATGACAATTGTTTAGCTAAAGCAACATATTTCTGTAAGCCTTGATGTAGGAAGGGGGTCTGTTGCTAGAGGATTTCTGACAAGCAGGACAAGTCATCTGGACCTGTGATAAGAGTGAAAACAACACTGATAAAGATGGCAAGGATCCGGAGAACACGGATGCAGATTGAAGCTAAAGGAAGTTAAGACAACTGACTCCATCCCTGAGAAAACCCTGCACAGGCACAAAACAGGAAGAAGACTCTTCTCAAACTCATTATAATAAGAGGCGGGGAAAGGTTATGAATATGTATAGGTGTTTTGGGGAATATGTAACAGTTTAATGTATAAAGACAAGAAAAGTTGTCAGGATGGGTACGCACGTTGTTTTGGAGAAATAATTCTCCCGCTCGTCTCAGAGTTGAATAAACATACCTACTTTATAACTTTATAAGTTATAGAATCTTGATTCCTCATGTCATTCCAGCTAGTATTACCTCTCTGGTGACCTTTGTAGTGTGTGATAGCCACTTCTTCTGGAAGATTTACAGCTTCCAGCAGCTTTAGGATTTCTGCTGCATGTTTAATGTGTTTTCTTTGGGCAGTAAGGAGTCCTCGTTCTTTCCATATAGCACCGTGAGCATGCACCACTCCAAAGACGTATTTTGAATCTGTCCATATATTTATCTTCCTTCCTTTTGCTAATTCCAGTGCTTGAGTTAAGGCGATTATTTCGGCTTTCTGGGTTGATGTTCCTGGGGCAATGGTCTGGCCTCGATCACTTCTCTGGTGATAGCCACTGTATATCCAGCCTTGCGATGTCCTTGCTTCACAAAGGTGCTTCCTTCAGTGTACTAGGAATCTTCCGCATCCATGAGAGGTTTTTCTTTTAGATCTGGGTGGCTGGAGCATACTGTCTCCATCGTTTTCAGGCAGTCAAGTATCACTGGTTCTGAAGCAGCTCCACTAAGGAAAGATGCTGGATTTACAGTCTTAGTGGTGATTATATTCACATCATCTTGCTCTATCAATATGGCTTGATACTTCAAAATCTAGAGGGGGCAAGCCAGTGACCTTCTTTCTGCTCCAACACTGCTGAGACTGTGTGAGACACCATGACAGTCATTTTTGGCCCATAGTGAATTTTCGGGCTTCTTGTACATTCAGAACAACAGCTGCAACTGCCTGTAGGCATCCAGGCCATCCCTTGCTTACATCATCCAATTGTTTGGAGAAGTAGGCTACAGCCCTTTGACAGGGGGCTAGCTGCCGTGTCAGCATCTCCAGGGCCATCCCCTGTCTTTCGTGAGAAAATAACCAGAATGGGTTTGAAACGTCGGGAAGGCCTAAAGCTGGGGCCTTCATCAATTCCTTCTTTAATTATTCACATGCCCTTTTTGCCTCCCCAGTCCAAGCCAATTTCAATGATCCCATTGGATATTCTTTCAATGAATCACAGAATCACAGAATAACCAGGTTGTAAGAGACCCACCGGATCATCGAGTCCAACCATTCCCACCAATCCCTAAATCATGCCCCCAAGCACCTCATCCACCCTCACCTTAAACACCTCCAGGGACGGCGACTCAACCACCTCCCTGGGCAGACTATTCCAATGCCTAACCACCCTCTCTGTGAAGAATTTTTTCCTTACCTCAAGCCTAAATCTCCCCTGGCGGAGCTTGAGGCCATTCCCTCTCGTTCTGTCCCCTGTCACTTGGGAGAAGAGGCCAGCACCCTCCTCTCCACAACCTCCCTTCAGGTAGTTGTAGAGAGTAATAAGGTCTCCCCTCAGCCTCCTCTTCTCCAGGCTAAACAACCCCAGCTCTCTCAGCCGCTCCTCATAAGATTTATTCTCCAGCCCCTTCACATGGTTCATACAATGGTTTCACTAAGAGTCCATAGTTATATATCCATAAACAACACCAACCTGTCATTCCCAGAAAGGTTCTGAGTTCCATTACCATTCCTGACATGAGTGTGCAGCAAATAGCTTCCTTTTGGATTATCGGTGTCCTCTGGAGATCTCGAATCCAAGGTAAGTAAGTCGTCGCTGCATAGGCTGGACCTTCTGCTGAAAGACCTGATACCCGCTCAGTCCAAAAGTTCAATAGACTTACTCCCTTGCTCACAGTCGTCCTCTGTTTGTGTAACTCTCAGGAGGCCACATACTGCAGCAGGGTTCCAGTCCCATGTTTCCAGGTCTTGAGCCAGCTGGTTCTCAAAAATAGTTCAGCTGTTCTTAATACCTTGAGGCAATACTGTTCAGGTTTATTGTGTTTTACTACCAGTTTCAGGGTTTTCCCATTCAAAGGCAAGTCACTTTTTTTGCTTTCTTCAGCCAATATAATGCAGAAGAAGGCATCCTTCAAATCCAGTAGAGTAAACCACAATTGATCTTTTAATTGTTTGGCAAGGTATAGGGATTTGACACCACTGGATGTAGTTCTTCTTACAATTTTATTTATGGCCCTTAAATCTTGCACTAACCTATAGCTTTTATCTAGTTTCTTTACAGGAATATTGGAGTATTATATCTGCTTTACATTCTTTTAATAATCCATATTGTAATAAAAAATAAATTGTCAATAATCATTTTTATCCCCTTGCAGTCTTCTAATAGCAGAGGGTATTACCTGACACGGGCCAAATTTACCTTCGCGTGCTTCACATTTCATGTTGATGGGAGCATTGTGGAATCAAACGCAGAGATCAATATGATCAGCGAATGTTCCTTTTATTGAGCTTAGTTGTTTCTTTATAAACCTTTTTGGTTACATAACTGAGTGCCCACGAGTGTATCTACAGTGTATTATTGGTTAAAGGTAGCTGTCCATAAAGCTATTACTAACATATTATTGGCTAAACTACTGCACATGCTAAGAAACCAAGTTACACTAAAATTAACTATGTTGATAGTTCTCTTCCATTGTTTTTCTTTCACTTGGTACTCGTTCCCACCGAACTAGCACTTGTATTCCTTTCAGCTGGCCTTTGCTTATCAGAAGGCTGTCTTTTCTCCTCACCAAACTGGCCTTTCTATATCTTTCAGTTCTCTGTTTCAAGGCCTTGTTAGAATTCCTCGGTATCAATCAGTCCCACAGCATCCAGGCCTTCTTCTCTGTAAAATGTTCCCACAATTTCTGGCCTTCCAGATATCTCAGAAGCCAACGTGCCTGGATAAAACTGTTCCAAAATATCCGCTGTTATCAGTGTTTTTTTCCACTTGTTTTAAAGACAAACTCAATATTTTGATTAGTTGATGATCTCTCACTTGAAATTTTGTACCTCCTGCCCCAAATATTATTTCTGTCTCTAACTGCTTTAATAAATCTCCTCTCATTAATGGTCTAGGGGCTCCTAGCAAACAAATTCATGTGTACCCACTTGTTTTCCAGTTCATATTTAGCAGACTGCACAAAGAATGCTTTTTTGATTTGGCCAGTACCTCCTATTGCAATCACAATATTTTACTTTGATCTGCAGGAATCAGTTACTGGTTTACACAGAGATTCCCGTACCTATCAAGAATATAACCTTTTCACTCATATTCCCCAGCTTTATTTTAAGCAGTTGATCCTCTAGGGTAATTTCCCCATGTCCCAGTTGTTCAAGCTCAGCTACAACACAAGGTTCTGATTCCTCTACAGTATGCACATCGATTATTTCTTAATTCTAGACCCCATTCTCTTGCCATGTTCTCTTGCCACTCCATGTGATTTTGCAAACTGGAAAACATATCTGCACACATTACTTCTCCCAATTCTCCTCACACCTGAGGAACAAGGTTAAATTGCAACAAAGTGTTATGGCCACTTTTCCCCATAATAGAGCTTATACACCAGCCACCACAGATTATAGCTTTTATTAGGGTTCAGCTGTTTGTCCACCACTCGGTTGACCACTGATCCCCTTATGGTCTAAGATCTTAATGATCTAAAATATATCCCAGCTGGCTCTTCTTTAAAGCGCAGCCACTCTGTCAGCCTCCCATCTTATGGGTTCTGTGTTCTGGCTCCCCAACCACAAATCACTTGCACTGCATAGGTGGATCTTTCTTTATTGTCCTGGATCTTACATTTAGGACAACTCAAATGCCAACTATTTATTATCCACAATTTCTTGTTACACCACATGCATTATGCCAGGATGCAATAAACACCCGTCAGTAATCCTTATACAATCTGGACAAAATTCATCACTATTTCTGCAACAAAACAAAGACAATTTTGCACAAATATCTCATTTCACTGAAAGGAGGAATAAATCATGTTTAGGAAATGAATTAGATAGTTTAGCTTGTTTACTAATTGAAAACAAGGACAGTTCAACAGCAGGGACAAAGGACAGGCCTGAAGGCACAAGAATCAGGGGAGATAATATAAAGACCATCATAGGCAAACAGAAGACACAAAGAAACTGTGATGTGGGTATGCTAATAAGTTCTGGAAAACAATGAGCATGTAACTGTTAAACCAGTATTTCCTGGAACCCACACAAACATGTATGTTTAACCTGTATAGAGGTCATGCAGCCAGTGGGGACTCATTAGTGGGACACATTAGGTGGACTTAACCCATGTGTGCCCCGGCATTGTTTATTAAAACCATCCCTGCTTAATAATCAAATTGGTATTGATAATTGGGATTGGCTTTTCACAGCATCACCACAAACCCCCCCCCCCCAACATTAACTTATTCACTTAAAAAAATACAGAGACCAAACATTCACTTCAAAACGACATATGGTGCCATAGTTCCAGTTTCTGTGATTAATGTCACTCTACAACCAAGACCTCCTGATCACACCGACAAAAATCAGAAACCAGGTATTTGTTAATACTTCTTTACAGTCAAGATTTCCTGAGAAAAAATGCTCCTGTTACGACCGAGACCTCCATATAGTTTCAAGTTCATTTGGCTAATGTCAGTCTACAACCAAGACCTCCTGACCACACCGACAAAAACCAGAAACCAAAATCAGTTAATACTCCTTTAACAACCCAGACCTCTGCAACTTCAATGTATGCCTATAAGATGCTAGCAGTCCCGCATACGCTCTACTCAGCGTTATGCAGTAACGACTTATGAGGAGCAAAATCGAATGGACCAATCCCTAAACTCAAGGAAAAAAAAATTAAAGTGTACCTTTTTATCTGATGGTCCTTGCCTCTATCATCAGAGAAATCCCCGGAGGTGCCAAAGAAAGTCGTGATCCAAATGGGTCCTGCAGCCAGGCAAAGAGGGTCCCATCTGGGGTGCCAAATCTGAAACAAAGAAACTTACACTTAGCAGTTTAATTTAATCATTAAGGCAGGTGCACTTTATTCAGCGCTGGAAAAGACTCGGGATTTGTCCTCAAAGTGCTTCTGCCAAGCATAGATTTCACAGAAAATTTATACACAAAATTGTTTTCAAATTCATACCTTTTTCTCGAAATGACAACTGTATTTATTTGCATATATGAGAATGCAATTAGGTCGGGTCAGAGTCGTTAGATGTGGCCATATCTGAGTGGTCAATCTCAACAACTCTGGGTGACAAAGGATAAGGGTCATTAAGGCTATCTTAGTTAATCTTGCTTCTAACATATTACAGTTCATGTTCCATCACACCATTTACAAATCACCATTTCAGAGTCCTGTGAAATCTATAAAGTCTGTAAAGTATACGAGGCCTGAAAAGTCTGTAAATTCTGCCATGCCTGTAAAGTCTGTAAAGTCTGCGACACCTGTAAAGGCTGTGATGCCTGTAAAGTCTGTACAGTATGCGAGGCTTGTAAATTCTGTACAGTCTGTAAAGTAAGTGAGGCTTGTAAATTCTGTAAAGAGTGCAAGACCTGTAAGTCTGGAAAGTCTGGAAAGTCTGAGACACCTGTAAAGTCTGTACAGTATGGGAGGCTTGTAAATCTGGAAACTCTGTAAAGTCTGCGACACCTGTAAAGTCTGTAAAGTCTGTGACGCCTGTAAAGTCTGTAAAGTATGCGCAGCCTGTAAATTCTGTGAAGTCTGCAAGGCCTATAAGGTCTGGAAAATAATTCAAGTATCCAAGGCCTGTAAAGTCTGTAAAGTATGCGAGGCCTGAAAAGCCTGTAAAGTCTGTATTGTATGTGAGGACTGTAAAGTCTGTAACGTATGTGAGGACTGTAAAGTCTGTAACATCTGTAAAGTCTGTAAAGTATGCAACTCCTGTAAATTCAGTAAAGTATGCGAGGCCTATAAAGTCTGTAAAAAAATTCAAGTATGCGAGGCCTGTAAAGACTGTAAAGTCTGTAAATTCTGTACATTTTGTAAGTTCTGTAACGTATGTAAGGCCTGTAAATTCTGTAAAGTATGCAACGCCGATAAAGTCTGTAAAATAATTCAGATATGGGAGGCATGTTAAGTCTGTAATGTATGCATGGCCTGTAAAGTCTGTACAGACTGTGAAGTCTCTGAAGTCTATAAAGTATGCAAGGCCTGTAAATTCTGTATAGTAGGTGAGGCGTGTAAAGTCTTTAAAGACTGTACAGCATGCAAGCCTATAAAGTCTGTAAGACTGTAATGTATGTGAGGCCTGTAATGTCTGTAAAGTATGCGAGGCCTGTAAATTTGCTCAAGTATGTGAGGTCTGTAAAGTCTGTAAAGTATGCGAGGCCTGTAAATACTGTAAAATATGCGAGGTCTTTACAGTCCTTAAAGAATGAGAGGATTGTAAAGTCTGTGAAGTCTGTTAAGTCTGTAAAGTGTGCAAAATCTGTAAAGTATGCGAGGCCTGTAAAGTCTGTAAAGTATGCAAGGCCTTTAAAGTCTGCACAGTATGCGAGTCCTGTGAATTCTGTGAAGTCTGTAAAGTCTGTAGAGTACGCAAGCCTGTAAAGACTGTAAAGTCTGTACAGTATGCGAGGCCTGTAAAGTCTGTAAAGTATGCAAGGCCTGTAAAGTCTGTAATGTATTCGAGGCCTGTAAAGTCTGTGAAGTCGGTACAGTTTGCGAGGCCTGTAATGTCTGGAAAGTATGTGAGGCCTGTAAAGTCTGTAAAGTATGCTAGGCTTGTGAAGTCTGTAAAGTATGTGAGTCCTGTAAAATCTATAAAGTCTGTAAAGTATTCGAGGCCTGAAAAGTCTGTGAAGTCTGTGAAGTCTGTAAAGTCTGTGAAGTCTGCCAGGCCTATAAAGTCTGTAACGACTGTAAAGTATGCGAGGTCTGTAAAGTCTGTAAAGTTTGCGAGGCCTGTAAAGTCTTGTGGAGTCGCATTATGTGTGTGTTTGCCTTAAACATTTTACCTCGGGACTGTAGAGTCAGATTATGTGTTTGTGTTTGTTAAACATTTTATCTGGGAACCCCTTGTCCTGTGCAACCAGGTTGTCTGTGGGGTCAACAGAAGAGCCGCTTATCTAATCGAGGGTCCAGACCTGACTTCGTCGGGACGTGAGGGGAATGCAGCGGTGGCTGCTCCCCACCACGTACTTCTCCAACATTGAAAACAGACACTTGCAAATGGGGGCCATACAGGATAAAAGAGCAGCAGTTTCATGGAACCAGACAGAGAGCAGTGGAACCAGACTGAGAGCAGTTTCTCCCACCACGCACTTCGACGTGGCCTGGAAGCTGTCACTGTGTACTCCTGAGTTTTGCTGCGTCTTTAAAGTCTATAAAGTATGCGAGGCCTGTAAAGTCTGCACAGTTTGCAAGAACTGTAAAGTCAGTAAAGACCGTAAAGTATTCGAGGCCTGTAACGTCTGTTAATTCTGTGAAGTCTCTAAAGTATGCAGGGCTTTAAGGTCTTTAATGAGTGTGAAGCCTGTAAAGTCTGTAGAGTATGCGAGGCCTGGAAAGCCAGTACAGTATTCAAGACCTGTAAACTCTGTACAGTGTGTAAAGTCTATAAAGTCTGTAAAGTATGCGAGGCTTGGAAAGTCTGTCAAGTCTGTTAAGTATGCGAGGCCTGTAAAGTCTGTACAATTTGCGATAATTGTAAAGTCTGTAAAGTCTGCGAGGCCGGTGACATCTGTAAAGTATGCAACGCCTGTAAAGTCTGTAAAGTACAAGAGGCTGGAAAAGTCTATAAAGTCTGCGAGGCCTTTAAAGTCTGTACATTCTGTAAAGTCTGCAAGGTCTATAAAGTCTTTAAAGTCTGCAAAGCCTGTAAAGTCTACAAGGCCTGTAAAGTCAGTAAAGTATGCGAAGACTGTAACGTCTGTGTAGTATGCGAGGCCTGTAAAGTCTGTAAAGTACATAAAGTCTGCAAAGTATATAAAGACTCCAAAGTATGCGAGGCCTGTAAAGTCTTTAAAGTCTGTGAAGTATGCAAGGCCTGTAAATTTGCTAAAGTAAGCGACAACTATAAAGTCTGTGAAGTCTGTAAAGTATGCGAGGCCTTTAAAGTCTGTTAGGTCTGTAAATATGCGAGGCCTTTATAGTCTATTATGGTATGCGAGGCCTTTACATTCTGTAAAGTATGTGAGCCCTGTAAAGTCTCTGAAGTCCATAAAGTCTATAAAGTCTTAAAGTATGCAACACCTGTAAATTTTGTTATGTATACGAGGACTATCAAGTCTGTAAATTCTTTAAATTCTCCGAGGTCTGTTATGTTTTAAAGACTGTGACTCCTGTAAAGACTGTAAAGTCTGTCCCGTATGCGAGGCCTGTAAAGTCTGTAAAGTATGCGAGCCCTATGAAGTCTGTAAAGTCTGCGAGTCCTGTAAAGTGAAAAAAATCTGTAAAGTATGCGAGGCCTGTAAAGTCTGCAAAGGCTTTTAAGAATCCGAGTCCTGTAAAACCTGTAAAGTCTGCGAGGCCAGTTAAGACTGTAACGTCTGTGAAGTATGCAAGGCCTGTAACGTCTGTGCAGTATGCGAGGCCTGTAAAGTGTGTAAAGTCTGCGAGGCCTGTAAATTCTGTCAAGTATGAGAGACCATTAAAATGTGTAAAGTATGCAAGGCCTGTAAAGTCTGTACAGTCTCTAAAGTATGCAGGGCCTGTAAAGTCTGTAAAGTCTATAAAGTATGTGAGGCCTGTAAAGTCTGTAAAGTCTGCGAGGCCTGTAACATCTGTAAAATCTGTGAGGCCTGTAACATCTGTAAAGTCTGCGAGGCCTGTAGAGTATGTACAGTCTGTAAAGTCTTTCAAGTCTTTGAAGTCGTTAAAGTATGACAGGCCTTTACAGTCTATAAAAATGTGACACCTGTAAAGTCTGTACAGTGATAAAAATATATAAAGTCTGTAACGTATGCAAGAACTGTAATATCTCTAAAGTCTGTAAAGTCTTTAAAGTCTATAAAGTATGCAAGGTCTTTACAGTCTGTAATGTATGCAAGGCCTTTTAGTCTGTAAAGTATGCGAGATCTGTAAAGTCTGTACAGTGATTAAAATATATAAAGTCTGTAAAGTATGCAAGACCTGTAATGTCTGTAAAGTCTGTAAAGTATGCCAGGCCTCTAAATCTACAAGTCTGTAAATTATGCAAGGCCTCTAACATCAGTAAATCTGTAAATCTGTGAGGCCTGTAACGTCTGTATAGTCTGTGAGGCCTTTAAAGTCTGTCAAGTATGAGAGGCCTGTAAAGTCTGTGAAGCCTGTAAAGACTGTTAAGTCTCTAAATATGCGAGGCCTTTAAAGTCTACTACAGTATGGGAGGCCTTTACACACTATAAAGTATGTGAGGCCTTTAAAGTACGTAAAGTCTCTAATGTATGCAAGGTCCTTAAAGTCTGTAAAGTCTGTAAAGTATGTGAGGCCTGTGAAGGCTGTAAAGGCTGTAAAGTATGCATGGTCTCTTATGTCTGTAAAGTATGCGAGTCCTGTAACTTCTGTAAAGTCCGTAAAGTCTGTGAGGCCAGTAAATTCTGTAAAGTCTGTGAAGTTGGCAAGGCCTGTAATGTCTGTACAGCATGCGAGGCCTGTAACGTCTTTAAAGTATGTGAAACCTGTAAAGTCTGTACAGTATGCGAGGCCTGTAAAGTCTCTAAATCTGTAAAGTATGTGAGGCCTTTAAAGTCTCTAAATTATGGGAGGCCTGTAAATTTGCTAAAGTATTCGAGGCCTTTAATGTCTGTAAAGTATGTGAGGACTATAAAGAATGTGACCCTTTAAAGCCATTCAACTCTGTAAAGTATGCGAGGCCTGTAAAGTCTGCGAGTCCTTTAAAGTCTGTAAAGTATGTGAGATATATAAATTCTGAAAAGAATACAAGGCCTTTATAGGCTGTAATGTATGCCAGGCCTGTAAAGTCTGTAAAATCTTTAAATTCGGAAATGTCTAAGATGTATGCGACGCCTTTGAAGTCTATTAAGGTATGCAAGGCATTTATAGTCTGTAAAGTATGTGAGGCCTGTGAAATCTGTGAAGTCTGTAAAGTTCCTTAGGTCTGTAAAGTCTGTAAAGTTCATTAGGCCTCTAAAGTCTGTACAGTCTGTAAAATCTAAAAAGTCTGTAAAGTATGGGAGGCCTGTAAACTCTGTAATGTCTGTAAAGTATGGGAGGCCTGTAAACTCTGTAATGTCTGTAAAGTATGTGAGGCCTGTGAAGGCTGTAAAGTATGTGAGACCTGTAAAGTCTGTATGGTATGTGAGGCCTGTAAAGTCTGTAAATTCTTTAAAGTCTGCAAATTCTTTAAAGTCTGCAAGGCCTGTAAAGTGTAAAGTCTTTACAGTCTGTAAATTATGCGAGGCCTATAAAGTCTGTAAATTCTTTAAAGTCTGCAAGGCCTGTAAAGTCTGTCAAGTCTGTCCGTTCTCTAAAGTATGCAATGCCTGTAAAGTCTGTATGGTACACGAGGCCTGTAAAGTCTGTACAGTCTGTAAAGACTGTGAAGTATGCAAGGCCTGTAAAGTCTGTAAAATATGCGAGACCTGTAAATTCTGCAAAGAATGAGAGGCCTTTAAATCTATTAAGTATATGAGGCCTGTAAATTCTGTAAAGAATGAGAGGCCTTTCAAGTCTGTAAAGTATGCGAGGCATGTAAGGTCTGTTAATTTTGTAATGTATTCCAGGCCTGTGAAGTCTGTAAAGTCTATAAAGTATGCGAGTCCTGTAAATACTATGAAGTCTGTAAAGTCGGTAAAGTATGTGAGGCCTGTTAAGTTTGTAAATTCTGTGAAGTATGTGAGACCTGTAAACTCTGTAAAGAATGCGAGGCCTTTAATGCTTTAAAGATTGTGAGGCCTTTAATGTCTGTAAAGTATGCGAGGCCTTTAATGACTGTAAAGTATGCGAGGCCTGTCAATACTGTAAAGTATGCGAGGACTGCAAAGCCTCTAAAGCCTGTGATGATGTGTGAGCATATGATATAGGGGGAAATGTTAGAAAAACTTAGGTTTAGCTCACTGAAATACACGCTGTCTGCTAGAAAAGACCTTAAAGACCCTGGATGTTGATAAGGGAGGAGCTCATTCACAGACATTCACTGATAAGGGAATGCTGGAATGTGCCCAACAGCAGAAAGCCGACTGCACCTGTCTCTGCAGTCTTAGAGCCCGACCAGACTGAGACTGCGCCTATGCACACCGATTGGACTCAGGGACAACTGAGGAAGAAGATGAAGGCTACTTCAGCCCTGAGCCCCAGACCACGACACCGCACCTGCGCGATGACGAGGAGCTAGAATGCTCGCCCCTGGGAATTGGAAGTAGGGGATGAGTCTGTAAGTCGTGCATGGAATGCCATATGCGATGACGAGGAGCTAGAATGCTCACCCCTGGAATTGTTGAGCCCAACGGGACGTGTAGTGAGGTGAGCTGTGGGGGGTTCCTATAGCTTGCCAAGACCTTGTAAGGTGTCAGGACGTGTAGTGAGGTGAGCTGTGAGGGGTTCCTATAGTTTGCCAAGACCTTGTAAGTCGTCTGGAGCTGGGGATAGCTATCATTATATTTTAAGTGCTGTATGTGCCCGGTACTGTGTGTGGTTTAGATATCCATAACATCGGAAATTGTGGCTCCAATTCGACTGGTCGAAACTAACACTGTGAATTGGGCTGGCCCTGATACGAATGGCTGTGTGTTTGAGATGCAGCATCGCTGCAAAGGGAGTGAGGAGTTCTGATTGTTCTGTGTTGTTATTTGGTTCTGTGCTTCATGAATTGTTTAATGTATGACAGAGTGCTGGAGTTTGACAGGAATTTAAAACTTTGGATACTGGTGGGGAGAGAAGTGGGTACGCCACGGTGGGCTCAAGTAGCCGACCTGTGCCACCAAGGAGTTTCAAGAACTATGCAGGTAAAACTAGGCAGGACAGCTTGCTCACTCTGAAAAGCGAGGGGCGCTGCCAGAGACAATGCGCTTAAAGTTTCAAACGTTTATAAAACTTACAAAATAGTTTTGAAAATATCTAGCAAAAAGGAAAAGAAAAAAAAATGGAAAAAACCCAGCCTTGCGGCTTTGTGTGTGTATGGGTGCCCCGACTTCTGCTTCTTTGCTGAGTCCGCGGGAGTTAAACATGTTATCTCTGTAGGGAGATACTGGGTTATGAACAATTCTATTCACATAAGAATAATGAGCAAACCAGCTATTGTAGGTATTCCTAAACGGGCTTTATTAAAAGATGGGAGAAATTATCCTTAAAATTTTAAGAGTGCCAACTATTGATTTATCCAAAATTTGTTGTGGGATTATTTCTGCTGACAGTTTTATTGTGTATAATTGGGGAACAATACATTCAGGTTTGGTATATGTGTGCGTATATTATGTTTATCAGTAATGTAAGAAAGGTTGGACTACTGCCTTATTGGCAAGGACAAAACTTAATGTAATTTAACAGAAACCATGATCAGTAGTGGAAAAGATAGTTTGGTTCCAGAAATCGGAGACCTTGAGGGGAAATACCAGGAATGGGTTAAAGAACAGTGTAAAGAAAGTTTTAGTGAAAACTGAGAAAGAAAAAGGTGAAACTAAGGAAAAGGCAAACTAAAGAAACTAAAAATGGAAAACAAAAAGAGCCCTCTGGGGCATGTATTAACACATGGGAAGGATGTTGTTTGGAACTGGGAGCACTGAAAACAAAAAGATCCTTGTTAAATATTGTCATCAGTGATGGCTGCATTACAAATTTGATGATACGGCAAAGTGGCCACTTAATGAGACAACGAAATTATACCCCATTTTGGAGTGCCTGCAGCAATATTGTCAGGTAGAGGTACACATTTGGGCTAAATTGGTAAAATGGTTAGTGAAAGTGGTAAAATGGTTAGTGAAACAGCTGGAGGCCAGTTACAAGTGGGGTTCCCCAGGGCTCAGTCCTGGGTCCAGTCCTAAGCAGAGGTACAGACTAGGAGAAGCCTGGCTGGAAAGCTGCCAGGAGGAGAAGGACCTGGGGGTGTTGGTTGACAGTCAACTGAACATGAGCCAGCAGTGTGCCCAGGTGGCCAAGAAGGCCAATGGCATCTTGGCTTGTATCAGAAACGGCGTGACCAGCAGGTCCAGGGAGGTTATTCTCCCTCTGTACTCGGCACTGGTGAGACCGCACCTCGAATACTGTGTTCTTTTCTGGGCCCCTCACCACAAGAAGGATGCTGTGGCTCTGGAGCGAGTCCAGAGAAGAGCAACAAAGCTGGTGAAGGGGCTGGAGAACAAATCTTATGAGGAGTGACTGGGAGAGCTGGGGCTGTTTAGACTGGAGAAGAGGAGGCTGAGGGGAGACCTTATTACTCTCTACAACTACCTGAAGGGAGGTTGTGGAGAGGAGGGAGCTGGCCTCTTCTCCCAAGTGACAGGGGACAGGACGAGAGGGAATGGCCTCAAGCTCCGCCAGGGGAGATTTAGGCTTGAGATTAGGAAAAAGTTCTTCACGGAGAGGGTGGTTAGGCATTGGAACGGTCTGCCAAGGGAGGTGCTTGAGTCACCGTCCCTGGAGGTGTTTAAGGTTTGGGTGGATGAGGTACTTAGGAGCATAATTTAGGGATTGGTGGGAATGGTTGGACTCGACGATCCAGTGGGTCTCTTCCAACCTGGTTATTCTGTGATTCTGTGATTCTGTGATTCTGTGATTCTGTGAGTATGTTTTTTTGGGATTAGTGTGGTGAAATATCCACTCAATAATTCGTAATGAATCATTTGAATTTTCCTCTACCATTGGCTCAATTATCCCTAAAGTTTGTCTGCACTAGGACCCAGCAGTTGCTGAGGAGCGACACTGCAATGCAGAGTGTTCTAACAAATTGGCATTCCCCTAGAGAGATAACACCTACCATTAACTCCTCTGGACTTCTTCAGAGCTGAAAGAAAAAAAAATAAACTTAGAAAGGAAGGAGAAGGGGGGGGGGGGGGAGGGCGGGGTGGCACTCACACACATACAGCTGCATGTTTTCCTAGGTATTTTAAAATTTTTCCTTCTGAAGCCTTTCATTCCAAAGATACCCAGGTAAATCTACCTGTTTGCTGGCTTAGTGGACATTTGAGATTGAAAGGTCCCAGAGATGTATTTTCAAGATTAATCAAAACACACACAAACCACTCATTTCAAAGCTAGCTGAATACATTCATACAGTGTTGGCTATCACTATTGGATCCACAATTTTTCCATGCTATGGATATTTAAACTATACACTCTACCAGGAACATACAACACTTAAAATATGTACATGCATTATCTAATAAGGCTTATATGGATTGTCTAACAAAGATTTCACTTATGGTGAACTTTTTATAGTTTCTGTGTTGATAGAATCACGGACTGGTCAGTTGAACCACAGCCTCTGTCTCCCCGTATGCGATTTCCTTCATGACGTACAATTGCTGAAAAACAAATCAGCTGAGTGATACTAGTGCCCTTTGATATAAAGTCAGGAGGCATAGGCATACAAGCTGTTACTTGCATCGCTCTCGTAAAGTCGGCATCAGTCAATTCTGGTAAAACAATCTTTGTAACAGGTGATCATGCAATTAACGGTGCACTATGTCCGTTTTTGCATTCTCTAAGACTAATTGTTTAAGCAACACTTATCTAGTGGCAACATTGTCTGCCTGCTTATTTAAGACCTCTTGTAGTTTGTCTAGAAAAGTCATGTAATAAACGCCATTTTCCAGATTTCTTTTTTATCACCAATACGGGTGTGTTCCAAGGACTATTAAATGGGACTATATGCCCTTGATCTATTTGCTCCTCCACTAAATTTTGCAATGTACCCAATTTTTCACTTGTTCATAGTTCCAATGCCTATTCCCATTGCATTTAACACATCTCTCCTCCACAAGATTAGTGGAACATGCACAACTAAGGGTTACACTACAGCCATTTTAAGATGTTCTGGCTTTCAGTTGTTCTTGTACTAAATCCTGAATAATTTGCAGCCATTCTTGTTTTAATGGCCATTGATCCACCCAGACGGGTGTTTGGGATTTCCAGGTGATTTTTAAAACCGGCTGCTCATCAATGACCATTCCTAAAAAGGACGAGTAATCAATACAGTATGCAATTGACCAAGAATATCACGCCCAATTAGGGTTATGAGGACTTCCATAACATAAGGTCTAGTACTAATCTGCGCACCATCAGGAAATTGGAAACATATGGGATCTGAACTGACTCGTGTGGCTTGAGCACAACCTATTCCAAAAACACCAGTAGGAGTCGACATGGTAGGCCAGTGAGGAAGCCACTGTTGATGCGAGATAATGGTCACATCGGCACCAGTGCCAATAAGCATTTTGGCACTCTTGATTTCACCAGTCTTTGCTATCATGTTGATGTGACATTCTGGTTTTGCTTTGTATATGTCTAAAGTAAGATATACTTGCGGTTGTCCAGTGGAACCAGAACCTTCATCTCTGTGAAAGTCAGCTCCGGTCATTGGTAAACAGGATCTAAAAGATATTAATTGAGCAATGCAACTTCCTGCAGGTATGAACACAGGAGGTGTTAATGTTAGTACCATAATTTGGACAGTTCCAGTAAAGTCTGCATCAATTAGTCCAGGTTGAACACATATGCCTTTACAAGTAGTAGATGATCTGCCTACTTAAAGAGCACTAAGTCCTTGTCCTAAAGGACCCTTTACATTAGAATCAATTCGGTATACTTTAACCTCTTGTAAGGTGACATCTACTGCGGTTTCCAAGTCCACTCCAGCACTCCCTGCTGTGGCAGAGGGAATCACAGAATCACAGAATAACCAGTTTGGAAGAGACCCACCGGATCGTCGAGTCCAACCATTCCCACCAATCCCTGAATCATGCTCCTAAGTACCTCATCCACCCAAACCTTAACACCTCCAGGGACGGTGACACAAGCACCTCCCTTGGCAGACCGTTCCAATGCCTAACCACCCTCTCCGTGAAGAACTTTTTCCTAATCTCAAGCCTAAATCTCCCCTGGCGGAGCTTGAGGCCATTCCCTCTCGTCCTGTCCCCTGTCACTTGGGAGAAGAGGCCAGCTCCCTCCTCTCCACAACCTCCCTTCAGGTAGTTGTAGAGAGTAATAAGGTCTCCCCTCAGCCTCCTCTTCTCCAGTCTAAACAACCCCAGCTCTCCCAGTCATTCCTCATAAGATTTGTTCTCCAGCCCCTTCACCAGCTTTGTTGCCCTTCTCTGGACTCGCTCCACAGCCTCAACATCTTTCTTGTGGTGAGGGGCCC
Source organism: Clamator glandarius (assembly GCA_033459285.1). Classification (NCBI taxonomy): domain Eukaryota; kingdom Metazoa; phylum Chordata; class Aves; order Cuculiformes; family Cuculidae; genus Clamator; species Clamator glandarius. The sequence continues at coordinate 138,516 of JAUNZM010001905.1, read as the reverse complement.
AGAAATGAACACAGTATTCGAGGTGCGGTCTCACCAGTGCCGAGTACAGAGGGAGAATAACCTCCCTGGACCTGCTGGTTACGCCGTTCCTGATGCAAGCCAAGATGCCATTGGCCTTCTTGGCCACCTGGGCACACTGCTGGCTCATGTTAGGTTGGCTGTCAACCAGCACCCCCAGGTCCTTCTCCTCCAGGCAGATTTCCAGGCAGGCTTCTCCTAGTTTGTACCTCTGCTTAGGGTTGTTGTGCCCCAAGTGCAGGACCCGGCATTTGGCCTTTTTAAACCTCATGCCGTTGGTCTCAGCCCAGCAGTCCAGCCTGTTCAGGTCCCTTTGCAGAGCCTCCCTACCCTCCAGCAGATCGACACTTCCTCCCAGCTTGGTGTCATCTGCAAACTTGCTAAGGGAGGACTCAATGCCTTCATCCAGGTCGTTGATAAAGACATTAAACAGGACTGGACCCGGGACTGAGCCCTGGGGAAGCCCACTTGTCACTGGCCTGCAGCTGGATCTAACTCCATTTACCACCACTCTCTGGGCCCGGTCATTCAACCAGTTTTTCACCCAGGAGAGTGTGCGCCCGTCCAGGCCAGAGGCTGACAGTTTCCGAAGCAGAATGCTGTGAGAAACTGTATCAAAGGCTTTACTGAAGTCCAGGAAGACCACATCCACAGCCTTTCGCTCGTCCAAGAGTTTAGTTACTCGGTCATAGAAGGTGATCAGATTACTCTGGCAAGACCTGCCTTTCATGAACCCGTGTTGACTGGGCCTGATCACCCGGTTCTCTTGCAAGTGCTTCATGATCGCACTCAAGATCACCCGCTCCATGACTTTCCCCGGTACCGAGGTCAGACTGACAGGCCTGTAGTTCCCCGGATCCTCCCTGCGCCCCTTCTTATAGATGGGCACGACATCAGCCAGCCTCCAGTCCAGCGGAACCTCCCCAGTCATCCAGGACTGCTGGAAGATGATGGAGAGGGGTTTGGCCAGCACATCCGCCAGTTCCCTCAAAACTCTTGGGTGGACTCCATCCGGCCCCATAGACTTGTGGGCATCTAGCTGGGCAAGCAAGTCTCTAACCACCTCCTCTTGGACCTTGGGAATCTCATACTTCTCATCCAATCCTTGGGGTTGTGCACAGAGGGAACAATTTTCCTTACTGTAAAAGACTGAGGCAAAGTAGGCATTGAGCACTTCAGCCTTGTCTTCGTCCCCTGTTACTGTTATTCCCTCTGCATCTACTAGGGACTGGAGATTCTCCCTAGCCCTCCTTTTGCTGTCGATGTATTTGTAGAAAGACTTTTTGTTGTCTTTCACAGTCTTGGCCAATCGCATTTCTAGTTGGGCCTTAGCACTCCTGACTTTTTCCCTGCACAATCTCACTTCCTCCCTATAGTCCACCCAGGATGCCTGCCCCTTCCTCCAGAGGTCGTAGACCCTCCTCTTCCTATTGATGTCTCTTAGGACCTCCCTACTCAACCACGCTGGTTTCTTACCCCACCGGCGACTTTTCTGGAACTTGGGGACGGCTTTCTCATGAGCTGCTAGGAGTTCCTTCTTGAAGAGCGCCCAGCCCTCATGGACACCTTTGCCTTCAAGGAGCGCCTCCCACGGGACTTTTCCGACCAGCCTTCTGAACAGGCCAAAGTCTGCTCTCTGAAAGTTGAGGGCGACTGTTCTGCTAACCTCCTTCTTCATTTTACCCCACACTGAGAACTCTATCATCTCATGATCGCTTTGCCCCAAGCGTCCTCCAACCTTCACATCCCCCACCAGTCCTTCTCTGTTCACAAACAGCAGGTCCAGGAGGGCACCGTCCCTTGTCGGTTCGCTCACCAGCTGTGTGAGGAAGTTGTCTTCCAGACACTCCAGGAACTTCCGGGACTGCTTCCTATCTGCTGTATTATACTCCCAGCCTATATCTGGGAAATTGAAGTCTCCTACAAGGACTAGAGGTAGCGATTTTGAGACTACACTCAGTTGTTTGTAGAAGAGCTCATCAGCTGCTTCTTCTTGGCTGGGTGGTCTATAGCAGACTCCCATCACAATCCCTTCCTGCCCATGGACTCCTCTGATTTTCACCCACAGGCACTCAGTCCCATCCTGATCGTAGTCCAGTTCGAGGGTATCAAAGCCCTCTCTAACATAGAGGGCTACCCTGCCTCCTCTTCTGCCCTTCCTGTCCTTCCTAAAGAGTTTATACCCCACCATGGGTACGCTCCAGTCGTACGAGTCATCCCACCACGTCTCCGCAATGGCAACGACATCGTAGTCTCCCTGCCCTACCACAGCTTCCAGCTCCTCCTTCTTATTTCCCATGCTGCGTGCATTGGTGTAAATGCACTTCAGCTGGGCAGGCGTAGCTTCAGCCTTCGTAATAGGGCTCCTCCCCAACTGAGCAGTCCTTGACTTAACTAAGGCCACAGTGCCAGTTTGCTGCCTACCATCCTCAGCTGCACTCACCCCCTCTTGCTTAGTGGTGATATACCAGCAGGCATTGCCAGCACACCACCCCTTTGCCTCTGAAGTCTCACCTCCAGGCTCACTCCCATCCTGCCTGGCCTCCATCCCCTCCCCCCTCACATCTAGTTTAAAGCTCGATTTATGAGCGTAACTAGGTTTTTTTGAGGGCTTTTGTCCCCCTAGGAGACAGGCGTGTCCCATCCCTGGTAAGAAAGCCTGGGGGTGCGTGGGCCTCCCCATGGTTAAAGAACCCAAAGCCCCTCTTCTCACACCAGTCCCTAAGCCATTCATTAACCCGTTTCTTATTCCTCATTTCCTGCTCCTGGTTCCTTAGTATTGGGATGGAGTTGAATATTACCTGTGCCCCAGAGCCCTCGATCATTCTCCCAAGTGCCTTGAAGTCCCTTTTGATGGCTTTAGGCCTTCTATGTTCTATTTCCTCATTACCAATTTGAATAACTAAGAGCGGATATAGTCGGTGTCTTTGACCAGGGAAGGGAGCTTTCTAGTAACGTCCCTCACTGATGCTCCCGGCAAGCAGCAGATGCTCCCGGCAAGCAGCAGAGTGATACCACTTGCAGGTGATACCACTTGATTGGGTTGCGGGTTCAGGTCTGGCGTTGGGGTTGTATCTTGTTCTGGTCCTGCTTGCATCTGCGCAGGCCAGGCCCTCTCTATTTTTGTCCCAGCGCAAGGGGCCGTCGCACTCGGTCTGGAGTTTTCCTGGTTTGACCTCCTATACCCATTAGTATTGTGATTGTCTCTCTTACAATTGTCACACCATTTTCCTTGTCTTGGAGCTCTACACTGTGCTTTAAAATGACCTAATTTCCTGCAATTGTGACATTTCTTTATCTGACCACCTTTTGCTGCAACTAACAGTTGTACGGCTTCGCGAACAGCAGGTCGAACTGCTTCGCGAAGGGCAGCAGCAAACATAGCAGCATGAGCTTCCTGAGCATTCCTGTTCATTAATTCTAACATGTCAGCTACTGATGATCCTTGAGGTAAGGTAATCAGGAGTTGTCTGGTTGACGAGTTACAGTTTTCAAAGGCCAATAATTTACGGAATCACAGATTCGCAAAATAACCAGGTTGGAAGAGACCCACCAGATCATCGAGTCCAACCATTCCTATCAAACACTAAACCATGCCCCTCAGCACCTCGTCCACCCTCACCTTAAACACCTACAGGGAAGGTGAGTCAACCACCTCCCTGGGTAGACTGTTCAAATGCCCAATGACCCTTTCTGTGAAAATTTTTTTCCTAATGTCCAGCCAAAATCTCACCTAGCAGTGTTTGAGGCCATTTCCTCTTGTCCTGTCCCCTGTCACTTGGGAGAAGAGACCATTACCCTCCCCTACATTCTCCCCTCAGGTAGTTATAGAGAGCAATGAAGTCTCCTCTCAGACTCCTCCTCTCCTTCAGGCTAAACAACCCCAGCTCTCTAAGTCGTTGCTCATAAGGCCTGTTCTCCAGCCCCTTCACCAGCTTCGTTGCTCTTCTCTGGACTCGCTCCAGAGCCTCAACATCCTTCTTGTGGTGAGGGGCCCAGAAATAAACACAATATTCAAGAGTGGTCTCACCAGTGCCGAGTACAGGGGGAGAATAACCTCCTGGGACCTGCTGGTCACGTCATTTCTGAGACAAGTCAAGATGCCATTGGCTTTCTTGGCCACCTGGGCACACTGCTGGCTCATGTTCAGTCAGCTGTCAACCAGCACCCCCAGGTCCTTCTCCTCCAGGCAGCTTTCTAGACAGACTTCTAGTCTGTACCTCTGCTTAGGGTTGTTGTGCCCCAAGTGCAGGACCCGGCATTTAGCCTTATTAAACCTCATGCCGTTGGTCTCAGCCCAGCAGTCCAGCCTGTTCAGGTCCCTTTGCAGAGCCTCCCTACCCTCCAGCAGATCAACACTTCCACCCAGCTTAATGTCATCCGTAAACTTGCTAAGAGTGCAATCGATGCCGTCATCCAGGTCATTGATAAAGACATTGAACAGGGCTGGACCCAGCACTGAGCCCTGGGGAACCCCATCTGTAACTGGCCTCCAGCTGGATTTAACACCATTTACCACCACTCTCTGGTCCTGGCCATCCAGCCAGTTTTCCACCCAGGAGAGTGTGCGCCTGTCCAGGCCAGAGGCTGACAGTTTCCATAGCAGAGTGCTGTGTGAAACTGTGTCAAAGGCTTTACTGATGTCCAGGAAGACCACATTCACAGCCTTTCCCTCATCCAGCAACCAAGTCACTTTGTCATAGAAGGCAATCAGATTAGTTTGGCAAGACCTGCCTTTTGTAAACCCATGTTGACTGGGCCTGATCACTCAGTTCTCTTACATGTGCTTCATGATCGCACTCAAGATCACCTGTTCCATGACTTTCCCTGGCACTGAGGTCAGACTGACAGGTGTAGAGTTCCCTGGATCCTCCCTGCGACCCTTCTTGTAGATGGGCACAACATCAGCCAGCCTCCAGTCCAGTGGAACTTCCCCAGTCTTCCAGGACTGTTGGAAGATGATGGAAAGGGGTTTGGCTGGCACATCCGCCAGCTCCTTCAATACCCTCGGGTGAATCCCATATGGCCCCATAGACTCGTGGGTGTCTAGTCAGGCTAACAAGGTTCTGACCTCCTCCTCTTGGATCATGGGAGCCTCATTTTGCTCCTCTAGCTCCGGGGTTTGTACACAGAGGGAACAACGTTCTTTAGTATTAAAGACTGAGGCAAAGAAGGCATTAAGTACCTCAGCCTTTTCCTCATCCCCTGTCACCATTGTTCCTTCTGCATCCAGTAGGGACTGTATGGTCTCCCTAGTCCTCCTTTTATCGTTAATATATTTATAGAATGTTTTTTTGCTCTCTTTCACAGACATTGCCAATCTGATTTCTAGTTGAGCCTTAGCCCTTCTGATTTTTTTCTCTACGCAGTCTCACTTCCCTCCTGTAGTCCACCCAAGAGGCCTGTCCCCTCTTCCAGAGCCCATAAACATTTCTCTTCTTCTTGATATCGCTTAAGATCTCACTGCTCAACCAAGCTGGTTTTTCCCCTGTCGTTTTTTTTTCCAAATCATGGAGATGGCTTTTTCCTGAGCTGCTAGGATTTTGTTTTTGAAGAGCTCCCAGTCCTCATGGGTTCCCTTGCCTATAAGTTCTGTCTCCCATGAGACTTTGCCAACCAGCCTTCTGAAGAGTTCAAAGTCTGCCCTCTGGAAATTTAATGCTACTGTCCTGCTAACCACCCTCTTCACTTCGCCTAGAACAGAAAACCCTATCATCTCATGATCGCTTAGTCCTAGGCATCCTCCTACTGCCACATCCCCCACAAGGCCTTCTCTGTTCAGAAACAGCTGTTCCAGGAGGGCACCTTCTCTTGTTGGTTCATTCACCAGCTGTACAAGGAAGTTGTCTTCCTCACGCTCCAGGAACCTCCTAGACTGTTTCCTTTCTGCTCTATTGTACTTCCAGCAGATATCAGGAAGATTGAAGTCTCCCACAAGAATGAGAGGCATCGATCTAGAGATTAACCCCAGCTGTTTATAGAAGAGCTCATCAGTTGCTTCTCCTTGGCTGGATGGCCTGTAACAGACTTCCATCACAAAATCTACCTTCTTATGGGCTCCTCTGATTTTAACCCACAGACACTCAATCTCCTCATCACCACAATCCATCTCAAAGGTGTCCAAGTCCTCCCTTACATAGAGGGCCACCCCGCCTCATCTCCTTCCCTTCCTATCCCACCTGAAGAGTTTGTACCCCACCATAGCTGTACTCCAGTTATATGAGTCATCCCACCACGTTTCCGTGATGGCAACGACATCATCGCCTCCTTGCCCTACGACAGCTTCCAGCTCTTCCTTCTTATTACCCATGCTGCGTGCATTGGTGTAAATGCACTTCAGCTGAGCTGCCAAGCCTTCAGCCCTCTTAGAGGGAACAGAGTTCATTTCCAATTCCCTGGTCACTGGAGTAGCTTGTACCAAAGTGCTCATATCTGCCTTACCACCCCCAGGAGTGTTCTCCCCCACTTTCTGTGTGGTGATGTACTGGTGGTCCTCTCCAGCACACCCTCTCTGAATCACTCGTGCCCCACGTCCAGGCTCGCTCCTGTCTAGCGTGGTCTCAATCCCCTCCTCCTTCACATCTAGTTTAAAGCTCGATTTATGGGCTTAGCTAGGTTTTTAGCAAGGACTTTAGCCCCCCTAGAAGATCCACGTGTCCCATCCTTAGCAACAAAGTCTGGGGGTGCGTGAGTCACCCCATGATCAAAGAAGCCAAAGCCTCTTTCCTCACACCAGGCTCAGAGCCAGGCATTAATCGAGTTTGTCTTCCTGACTTCCAGGTCCTCTCTATTTAGCCTTGGGATGGAGCAGAATACTATTTGTGCCCCAGAGCCCTCCATCATTTTCCCAATGGCCCTGAAGTCTTTCTTGATGGCTTTGGTCTTTCTGCTTACTAAATCATCATTACCAGTTTATCAGAGGATAGTAGTCTGTCTCGTGGACCAGGGAAGGAAGTTTTCTAGCTACCTCCTTCACTGATGCCCTCGTTAAGCAGCAGACCTCTCTGTAGAGCAGGTCTGGTCTGCAGATGGGTCCTTCAGTACCTTTTAGGAGGGAGTCCCCTACAACAATCACCCTCTTCTTCTTCTTCTTCTTCATGGAGGATGTTTTTATCTTTTTCTGAGGATGGTGCAGCCTAGGGAATGATTCTAGGCTGTGGGAGCCATCGTCCTCATTCTCAGGAAAGGATTCCACCTGCAGCACATGGTACTTGTTTACCAGGGGGATCTCGGGTTTTGCTGTCTGGTTGAGGGGAGCAGGTTTCCTTCGTCTGGCAGGAACTTGCTGCCATTCCCCGTCTCTTGTAACCCCAGCCTTGCAGTTAGCAGGTGGGTGGTGTTTGGAAGTACCAGCTCCAGCAGGCTGCTGAGTGAGTGAGAGGGCACTACTCCACTGGTCTATCTCCCTCTCACACTCTCTGATGGTCCTCAGCCTCTTCACCTCCTCCCTTAACTCCTCCACCATACGATGGAGTTCCCCCACTTGAGTGCAGCTTTCACAAGTGGAGCCGGTAACAGAGGCATGAGATGGTGTGGGAGGGGGGCACTGCCTTCAGCTCAGGGTCTGGGTAGCTGCATGCACCCACTGAGGCTCTGTCTGGGTGGCAGCATCCATCCTGCTTGCTGCAGTACATGGAGCAGGTTTAATCTTCTGCCGTGCGGCCACCATGGTCCTTGATGTGTTCTGTCTAGTCTCTGGGTCCTCTCTGTGCCCTCCCTTATCGAACTGCCACTCAAACTGCCCCACACCTCTTTGCCACACTCCTCTTCCCTGAGTTTCAGGTCGCGGTTCTCCCAGGGCGCCGTTTAAATCTCCCATGGTAGCCGCTGGGACCGCCCCCTCCCATTAGGCACCGAAGAGGACCGCGGTGTGTGTGTGTGTGTGTGTGTGTGTGTGTGTGTGTGTGTGTGTGTGTGTGTGTGTGTGTGTGTGTGTGCCGGCTGTCAGGAGCCCCTCCCTCATCTGGGTTTTTCAGGGATTTTCCTGGCTCAGGGAAGCTCCCACTGCCTCAAAATGTCCACCCCACCACAGAACTCACCGTCCTGCTGCCGGGTGCCGCCAAATGGTTGGATTAGACTCCTTGTCGGTGTCTATCGGACCCGGATTGAAGGGATTGTCGGCCCCCCCTGTCGGGAGGTGCAGAGGCAAGTGCAGCCAGTTTAGGGGGGTGGGGGGTTAGTGCAGTTGTTGACAATCCTGCACTAGGCTTGGAATTATCACTCTGCTTTTTAGAGCCGGCATGTGCCTTTAACACTTCAAAAACTTTCCGCCAGTGACCAAACAGCTTAGCTGTTTTATCTGACCAAGTCACTTTATCCCATAGTCGAACCTCTATGTCTTTCCAAGCAGTTTGGTGAAACGCTAAATTGACATCAGGAATAAATCCCCTATCTCTGCTCCATTTCAATAGCTCAATTAAACAAATCTTGTCATATTTAATCCCTCTCTTGGAGAGGATAGGTTGTAGGATTTTCACCTCTGCCTCTTCATCTTTAGACAGCGTGGACTCCATTCCTCCCCGACCGCAGCATGCACTTGCCTGTAGTGGATCCTGGAAGTTTTCCTAACTTCTGTACTCAGATGCATCCTTTTTTCTAACTCAATCTTCAGCACCAGGGCAGTACCGGAACGTTTCGGCCGGTCTTTTTCACTGAAAGGGTAATTGGGCACTGGACCTGGCTGCCCAGGGAGGTGGTTGATTCACCTTCCCTGGAAGTGTTTAAGGCACGGGTAGACGAGGTGCTGAGGGGCATGGTTTAGTGTTTGATAGGAATGGTTGGACATGATGATCTGGTGGGTCTCTTCCAACCTGGTTATTCTGTGATTCTGTGAATACTTCAATGTATGTGAGGACTGCAGGGTCTCTAAAGTCTGTAATGATGTGCGGGCATATGATATAGGGGAAAAAGTTAGAAAAATGTAGAAGGCTTAGCTCACTGAAATATGCGCTGTCTGCTAGAAAAGACCTTAAAGGCCCTGGATGTTGATAAGGGAGGAGCTCATTCACAGACATTCACTGATAAGGGAAAGCTGGAATGCGCTCAACAGCAGAAAGCTGACTGCACCGGTCTCTGCAGTCTTAGAGCTTGACCAGGATGAGACTGCGCCTGCACAGAGATTGGGCTCATGGACAGTTCATGAAGAAGATGAAGGCTATTTAAGCCCTGAGCTCCAGACCATGGCTCCGCACCTGCATGAGTATTGGAGAAGCTTCTTGAATGTAATTATAATAATAAACAGGGAAAGGTCATGAATATGTAACAGGCGTTTATGAACAGGCATGTCTTTACAATATAACTATCTGCCTGTTAGACCATATGGTGTGCGAGTTAGGAGGATTACCCCCTCGCACCCTCCAGTGAATAAACGCATACCTATTTTATAACCCTTAACGGAGTTATAGAGTTGAATTCCGCAAAACAGTAAAGTCTGTAAAGTCTGTACAGTATTCAAGGCCTGTAAACTCTGTACAGTCTGTAAAGTATCAAAGGCCTGGAAAGTAAATAAAGTATCCAAGACCTGTAAAGCCTGTAAAGTATTCAAGACCTGTAAATTCTGTCAAGTATGTGAGGCCTGTCAAGTCTTTAGAGTCTGTAAAGTCTATAAAGTATGCGAGTCCTGTAAAGTCTGTAAAGTGTGCGAGGCCTGTGAAGTCTGTAATGTCTGTAAAGTCTGAAAGGAAGTGAGGCCGGTCAAGTCTGTAAAGTATGCGAGGACTCTAAAGTCTGTAAAGTATGCGAGGCCTGTAATGTTTGTGTCGTATGCGAAGCCTGTAATGTCTGTAAAGTCTGTAAATTCTGTAAATTTTGTCAATTCTATAAAGTATTTTAGACCTGTAGAGTTTGTAAAGTCTGTAAAGTACGCTATGCCTGTAATGTCTGTAAAGTATGCGAGGTCTGTAACGTCTCTAAAGTATTTGAGGCCTGTAAAGAATGCGACACCTGTGAAGCCTTTCAAGTCTATAAAGAATGTGAGGCCTGTAAAGTCTGTTAAGTCTGTAAATTATGCGAGGCCTATAAATTCTGCAGTCTGTAAAGTATGCGAGGCAATTAATGTCTATTAAGGCGGAGCTTGAGGCCATTTCCTCTTGTCCTGTCCCCTGTCACTTGGGAGAAACAGCCATTATCCTCCTCTCTACAATCTCCCCTCAGGTACTTACAGAGAGCAATGAGGTCTCCCCTCAGCCTTCTCTTCTCCAGGCTAAACAACCCCAGCTCTCTCAGTCGTTCCTCATAAAGCCTGTTCTCCAGCCCCTTCACCATCTTAGTTGCTCTTCTCTAGACTCACTCCAGAGCCTCTGTAAATTCTGTAAAGTATGTGAGGCCTTTACAGTCGTAAAGTCTGTGAGACCTGTAAAGTATGTGAGGCCTGTAAAGTCTGTAAAGCATTTTAGGCCGCTTAAGTCTTAAAGGTATGCGAGGCCTGTCAAGTCTGTAATGAACACAAGGCCTTTAAAGTCTGTAAAGTATGCAAGGCCTTTACAGTCTGTAATGTATGTGAGGTCTTTACATTCTGTAACGTATGCGAGGCCTTTAAAGTCTGTAAAGTTTGTAAAGTATGCGAGACATAAAAAGTCCGTATATTATGCGAGGCCTGTGAGTCTGTAAAGTCTGTCAAGTCTGTAAATTCTATAAAGTATGCGAGTCCTATCAAGTCTGTAAATTATTCGAGGCCTGTAATGTCTGTAAAGTATGCGAGGCCTGTCAAGGCTGTTAAGTATGTAAAGTATGCGAGACCTGTATATTATCTAAGGTCTGTAAAGTTTCTAAAGTACACGAAGCCTCTCAAGTCTTTAAATTCTGTATAGTCTTTAAAGTCTGTAAACCTGTAAAGAATGCAAGGGTTGTAATGTCTGTAAATATTCGAGGTCTGTAACGTCTATAAAGTATGAGAGTCCTGTAAAGAATGTGACACATGTAAAGCCTTTCACGTCTGTAAAGCATGCGAGGCCTGTAAAGTCTGTTAAGTCTGTAATGTATGCGAGGCCTGTAAAATATGTAATGTCTGTACAATATGCAAGGCCTCTAAATTCTGTAAAGTCTGTACAGTATGCAAGGACTGTAAAGTCTGTAAAGTATGCGAGACCTGTAAAGTCTGTAAAGTCTGTACAGTATGCAAGGACTGTAAATTCTGTAAAGTCTGTAAAGTATGCGAGACCTGTAAAGTCTGTAAAGTATGCGAAGCCTGTAAAGTCTGTAAAGGCTGTAAAGTATTCGAGGCATGTTATGTCTATAAAGTATGCAAGGCCTGTAAATCTCTATAGTATGCTAGGCCTTTAAAAGATGTAAAGTATGCAAGGCTTGTCAAGTCTGCAGAGTCTGTAAAGTCTGCGAGGCCTGTAAAGTCTGTAAAGTCTGTACAGTATGCGAAGACTGTAAATTCTGTAAAGTCTGTAAAGTATGTGAGACCTGTAAAGTTTGTAAAGTATGCGAGGCCTGTAAAGTCTATACAGTATGCCAGACCTGTAAATTCTGTCAAGTCTGCAAGACCTGAAAAGTTGTTAAAGTCTGTAAAGTATGCGAGACCTGTAAATTCTTTAAAGTCTGTACAGTATGCAAGACCTGTAAAATCTGTAAAGTCTATAAAGTATGCGAGGCCTGTAAAGTCTGTACTGTATGTGCGGCCTGTAAATTCTGTAAAGTCTGTAAAGTATGTGAGGCCTGCCAGGTCTGTAAAGTCTGTACAGTCTGTAAAGAATGTGAGGCTAGTAATGTCTGTAAAATCTGTAAAGTCTGCTAGACCTGTAATGTTGGGAGAGTCTGAAAAGTATTTAAAATATGAGAGGCCTTCCAAGTCTGTAAAGTCTGTCAAGTCAGTAAAGTCTGTACAGTCTTTAATGTATGCAAGGCCTGTGTAGTCTGTAAAGTCTGTAAAGTATGCGAGGCCTGTAAAGTCTGTAATGTATGCGAGGCCTGCAACGTCTGTAAGGTATGCGAGGCCTGTATAGTCTTTAAAGCATTTGAGGCCTGTAAAGAATGTGACATCTGTAAAGCCTTTCAAGTCTGTAAAGTATGTGCAGCCTTTAAAGTCTGTTAATTCCATAATGTATGCGAGGCCTGTAAAATATGTAACGTTTGTAAAGTATGCGAGGCCGCTGAAGTCTGTAAAGTCTGCGAGGCCTTTAAAGTCTGTAAAGTATGCGAGAGGTGGTTCTAAGGGGCATTGTTTAGTTGTTGATCAGAATGTTTGGACTCGATGATCTGGTGGGTCTCTTCGAACCTTGTTATTTTATGACTCTATGAATCTATGAATGTGAGGCCTTTAAAGTCTGTAAAGTATAAGAAGCTTGTCAAATCTGTAAAGCGTGTAAAGTCTGCAAGGCCTGTAAATTATGTACATTCTGTAAAGTATGCGAGGAAATTTTGGAAATTTTTCTGACGCATACTGGTCTAACTGTACTTTTAAAAATTGATTTCCTCTGAATTTGGGAACCTCAGCCTACTGGGAGATCTAATCACATACAAGTAATGATCTTTTATTTTGTATTATTAAATCATATTAATAATAATTAGTATCTTGGGGTTTTTTTATTTGGCAAGGACTTGACCCTTCATTCATTTTCTCATTTGAACAAGCAGTATTTCAGAAGTCCGTTAACGGAAAATGTTAAGTTACTAAAGCCTTAATGAAATTCTTCTATCTAAATCAAAGCCTTTAATCACTCTTCCTTTCAACCAACGTGCCTTTGCTTCGCATGGGGTGGGAAGTTGAAATGATCATTTGGCTTCAACATATATTTTACTAACTGGTATGGCATAAGGAAAGTGGAAGTTGTGGCTTAGCATTAGCATTTATGGGTAAGTCCTTAGTATATTTTGACATCAGCTGTGTGAATTTGCATTAGTGATACTGGAAAGTAGGATTTCTCAGCGTTGATGTGAAATGAGTTTTGTATGGCAGACATACTGGAAAAGTGCATGTTGCCTGTCAAGTATGTAATGCTCATAATCCTATTTAATAGCAAACTGATGTTTATGAAGTATGTTGCTTGCACCAGGCAGTTAATTACCTCTTTGAGCCTCTAGATGATTAGGATGATGTAGTGAAACCTCCTCCGCAAGAAGTAGTTGAAATGCTCTTACCCCTAACTTTGAGTTAATGCCAGCCATCCTTTCTGCCTGTTCAAGTTTAAGGCAGATCGATCCTTTGGCATAAATCAGCAAACCTGTTGTTAACAACACACTCTCACTAGCTGGGCCAGGTGCCTTCCTGCTTGCTTGGGGCTCTTAAACGCAAATGACGCCAGTAAGTTCATTTATTCTAGGCCAAGCAGTGCTGTTCTAACTACCTGCATGACATGTCTGTGCTGGGCATGCAGAGTAAGAAGATGCTCTTAAGAAATAACATATTGCACAGCGGTAAGCTTTGCATCCTGACACATTCAATTCCTATTTCTTCAGGGGTCTCAAAGATAACAGAAGATTTGCTTTTACACTGGGTCAAACCCAGGTGAACATGCTTGGGGGCAGTGAGATGAAAATCATCTATTCTTTTTTCTGACAGTGTGGAAGAACAGTACTGAGTGGCTGCTACCTGAGATAACAGAAATCCATAATGACAACCAGACAGCAATGAAACTTGAAGACTTTAGGAAAAAAAATATATCCAGACTGCACCACTCAGATACATCTTCTTTAAGGACTTGTGCTAGAAGGTAAAATACAAGCACCATGCATACTCCTACCTCTCTCTCTGCCTATCTCCCTCCCCACTGAATTTAATTTGAATTGCTGCCATACCAGGAAACTCAGTGAACAGGATGTTTAGTGAGCTAATGCTCCTGCTCCAGTGCCTGCCCCCTAGGCCAACTGACCTTTGGAGAGTTATTGTTCTCTTCAAATGACCAAAACCCAAAGGGCCAGAGAAAACCTTCACTGCTTTTTAGCCTTCTCTGCCTGCTTACCTACTGTAACTGAGGACGCAAAGAAAGGGTCTTCCTCAGTATGTCTAGTCTCATGGGCTTTGTCCTTCCTCGCTAAACAAGGCTTTTCCCACTCATGCCTCCTTGGTTTACAGTATTCAGCCTCCTTTTCCCCTGCTGACATGATCTGCTGGAAAAAGAGGACGTACCACTAAACATTGCCGAACATTACTTCAGGTGGCGAAGGTACAAGGAAAAGTAAAGTCTCAGTAAAATTATTTTCAGATGAGGTTACAGATCTGTCTTAGGGCAAAGGTACTTAGAGTCACAGAATGATTTGGGTTGAAAAGGACCTTAAAGATCATCCAGTTCCAACACGCCTGCCATGGGCAGGGACACCTCCCACCAGACCAGGCTCCTCAAGGCCCCATATGACCTGGCTTTGAACACTTCCAGGGAGGGGATATCTACAGCTTCCCTGGGCAAAATGTGCCAGTGCCTCACCGCCCTCATAGTGAAGAATTTCTTCCTAATGTCTAACCTAGAACTTCCCCTTTCCAATTTAAAGCCATTCCCACTCGTCCTATCACTACATTCCCTTGTAAGAAGTCCCTCCCCAGCTTTCTTGTACCCCCCTTTAGGTACTGGAAGGTTGCTATAAGGTCTCCCCAGAGCCTTCTCTTCTCCAGGCTGAACAACCCCCAACTCTTTTACCCTGTCATAACAGGGGGGTTCCAGCCCTCCGTTCCCCTTTGTGGCCCTTCTCTGGACCTGTTCCAAGAGTTCATATCCTTATTATATTGAGGATTCTAGAATTGGACACAATAATCCACGTGGGATCTCACAAGAGCAATGTAGAGCAGGAGAACCACCTCCCTTTGACCTGCTGGTTACAATTCTCTTGAATGCAGCCCAGGATATGTCTGGCCTTCTGGGCTGCAAGCGCTCATTGCCATCTTCTCCTCAACCCGCACTCCCAAGTCCTTCTCTGCATGGCTACTCTCAATCACGTCATCCTCCATCCTGTTTTGAAACCGTGGATTGTCCCGACCCAGGTGTAGGACTTTGCACTTGGCCTTGATAACCCTCATGAAGTTCATCCAAACCCACTTCTCCAGCTTGTCCAGGTCCCTCTGGATGACATCCCATCCTTCTGGTGTGACAACTGTACCATTCAGCTTGGTATCCTCTGCAAACTTGCTGAGAGTGCACGCAGTCTCGCTGTCTATATCATCAATGAAAGCATGAAACAGCACTGGTCCCAATATGGACACCACTTGTCACGCATCTCCATCTGGACACCGAGCTATTGACCTCTACTCACTGAATGCAACCATCCAACCAATTCCTTATCGACTGAACAGTCCACCCATCAAACCCATACCTCTCCAATTCAGAGAGAAGGGTGTTTTGAGCGATCATGTTAAAAGGCTTTAAAGAAGTCCAGATAGATTACATTATTGCTTTGCCCATGTACAGTGATGTGGTCACCCCATCATAGAAAGCCGCTATGTTGGTCACGAAAGACTTGCCCTTGGTGTTTCATGCAGTGGTCCTGAAGTATGCTTTTCCCCTGCCAGCTTCGTAGCCCTCAGTGTTCCAGTGATATCTAGAGTGAAAATATGGTACAAGTCCCCTTTAATTATGCATAGGCATATCCTTTGGTGGATCAGTTTTCTTCTGCAGTCTACACTGAAACTGAAACTCTTTCTAACACGATACAGTGAATAAATATTCAAATATTCAGGGAAGATAAATGAGGTTTCCTTCAGCAGCTGAAATCTTTCTAGGTACTTCCTAATCAGTAAGATTTTCAAACACACACCTTTTTCTTTATGAGTTACAATTCAAAATAACAGCTACTATAAACATCACTTTTACAATTTTCTTGCATTTACTTAAGTGTCAGAGTAATGCACTGACATGCAGTATAAAGCAGAAATTTGAACCATGAATGTAGGTTAAATTCCTTCATTTAGAAATAGTTTTCATTATTTTAACATGTGAAACACATTTCTTAGGTGCTACAGGACTTCCCATGAAAAGCAATCAAATAGAAATGTTTTAAATTGAGTACAGACACTTCCACACTACTGTATAACTGAGAGACATGCTAATTTAATTTTTCTTTAAGGGAAGAATGAGCACAATCAGTTCATCCATGTTTCAGCGTAGCTCTAGGCTCCATTACTTTTTTGTGGAAGAGGAGCAACTACTAAAGAGAAAGGTGGACCTAGAAAATGTCTTAGATCTTGTATGTAAGCAGTAGCTTTGTTTCTCAGTTTGGTAGCTCTTGCTTAGTTTAATTTTTTAGTACATTCTGAATATCAAGCCCTCTTAATAAGTGCTTTTGCATGGCTGCCATTTATTTGGCAGAGACTAATTAAAAAGATACAGGGTTTTCTTTTAAATTAAACCCTCTGCTGCAGCTGTCAAGTTGAGTTTTTATCAGAATTATTAAAATAAATACTCTGGGAAAGAGCAGTCATTCCTAAATGTCTATCTGTATTTGTGGGGAAGTAGTTCCAAAAAACTCAAAGTCCGCACAAGCTCAATATTTTTCACATCTAACTAAACCAGTATTGAACTGTATGCCACTAGGATTTTGTGTATTTTTGAACTCATATTTCTTTTACCCATGAACATATGAAAACCTGCAGTCAATATAATGGGCTTACACCCTTACTAAGCTTTGAATGTTAATTCTTTACTAGTAGCCTGAAGAACACTCAGAAAATATTTAATCTGCTAAACTGGCAGCTAAGCGGTGTAATCCATGTACTTCAGTTAATTTGCATGAACAAATTTCCACCACTAAGCATATTTCTAGCACTAAAAATACTTACACGGGGGAATTTTTTAAATGAGAGGGAAAATCCTCCACAAGGCTACCTTTCATCATCTGAAGGTGAATGACACAGGCTGGAACAGTCTATCAAAAAATTAGAAGTGTGTCAAGAGCAGAAAACACTGTAAAGTGACAGTCACAGTGGAACAGAGTGACAAGCAATATATCAAAATATTTCACCTATCTCTGCCTGACAGGCGATGGTAGTTTGTGGTTCAGCACTAGGCACATGTTGCTTTCTGCCAATGGAGGTTAAACAACATATTTTGGACCAGCAGCTCGATGGGAAGCAGTGATGTAATGACAGAGATTGAGGTAATTGGCTTTCCAGTGAGCCCTTATTCTACCCACGCCCCTGTGACCAGTTGTGCTGCATCGAAGCATGTTAAAGGAGCTATCCAACATCCTCACAAGGCTGCTCCTCATCAGTTCTGACAGGTTGTGGAGACTGGGGGAGGTACCCAATGACCAGAGCAAAGCAAATGTTGTAACTGTCTTCAAAGAAGGGCAGATGGGACAAGCTGGGGAACTACAAGCTGGTTGGCCTCATTTTCAGTCCCTGGGAGAATCGTGGGTAGAGCAAGAACTCTATGGAGGCTGAGGGGAGACCTCATTGCTCTCTACAACTACCTAAAAGTAAGTTGTGGAGAGGAGGTTGCTGGACTCTTCTCCCAAGTGACAGGGGATAGGAAAGAGGAAATGGCCTCAAGGTCCGCCAGGGGAGGTTCAGGCTGAACATTAGGAAAAAAAATTTCATGGAAAGGGTCATTGGGCACTGGAACAGGCTGCCCAGGGTGGTGGTTGAGTCACCTTCCCTGGAGGTGTTTAAGGGACAGTTGGATGAGGTGCTGAGGGGCATGGTTTAGTACTTGCTAGGAATGGTTGGACTTGATGATCCAATGGGTCTTTTCCAACCTGGTGATTCTATGATTCTATGATTCTAACTCTTGGACATGTACGAGCACGGAAGGGAGGAGACATGGATTGGGAATAGTCAGCAAGGATTAACCGAGGTTAAATGATGCCTGACCCGCTGGATGATCTTCTGTGATAAATGACTGGTTCTGTAGATGAGGGGGGGGAGCAGCAGATGTTAGTCTGGATGTACACGAGGGAGGTTTCAAGAGACACTGTAAGGAGAGGCAGCAAGAGCTGGGCTGGAGAAGGCCATCTTTGAGGTGCCTGCCCTACGTACAAGGAGGCTACTATAGTGGCCATAAATGTAAACAGGAAAGTTTCCAGCTAGAGAAAGTGGGGGTGAAGAATTTCCATGATAGGATAATGAAGTACTGGGATGGGCTGCCCAGAGAGGCTATGCCATTTCTGTCCTTGGGGGATTTCAGGCCCTGGTCTTGTGAAGCCCTGAGAAACTGTATCTGACCTCACAGCTAAACCAGCCTTGGGCAGGGAGTTTGACTGGAAACCTCCTGCAGTCCATACCAGCGCATATGACTGGTTTTCCATATTGCTCCAGCAGTTGCACAGTTACAAAACACCCCAGAGGGACGAGAGCTGAAGAAATTTTTTTTCCAGATTTGGATAACCCATTCCTTACAAACTGAATATTTTAAATAATATGTAATAACCAAGGCTTGCTTTAACTAATTTTCCAGTGTTTCACACATCCACTTTGTCACCTCAACAAATACCAGTCCCTGCAAAGACTAAACACATTGTTTCCTTTTTCACCTGTTCTGTGATTTTTGACTTGCCATTCCTTTCACAAGAACACTGCCACATCTGTCTGGGATTAAAGTTGGCCAAATGTTTGCTTACATTAATGACTGAATTACATTCTGAGGTGGGCAGGCTACTTATTACATGTAATGTAAAGCTATCTGCCCTTTACTGGCAGTTGTATTTCAGAAGAGCAATAAGCCTAGCTGAAGCTAGAAATAGGAATTAAACGAACACACAAACCCCCAAACAAACAAAAAAACCCCACTGGGAAATAACAAAGATGCTTAGCACTTTGTGGTACTATTGTGCTGACCATTTGTCTCTGCCCACACCCTCAAATGAAGCCACAAACTAAGGAATTTGTGTGATACAAAGATGGGATTGTAGGAGATGGTTCCCTGCTTTTTCTTGGTATCAGAAGGAAAATCAGTCTGTGCTTGTACAAGGTCCTCTTTGGACACAAAGAGGAGGCAGCATGATCAGGCCATTCTTCTTCTCTGTGCACCCGTAATAATGTTTTTGGATTTTTGGCCATATAAAGATTGTTGTAAAGGTAGCTGTAATGGTGAACTGTAGGGAAGCCAACCTGGTTTGTGTGATTATTTTCAAATTTGCTCCTTGTCTAGGAAGGTCTGTATGTCTGGACTTGCATAGTACTTTTAAAAACTACTTTTAAAAAAGGCTGGATACATGTGTTTGTCTAGCTTAGAATCGTAGAATCACCAGGTTTGAAAAAAAACACTGCATCATTGAGTCCAACCATTCCTATCAAACACTAAACCATGCCCCTCAGCACCTCGCCCACCCATGCCTTAAAAACCTCCAGGGAAGGTGACTCAACCACCTCCCTGGGCAGCCTGTTCCAGTGCCCAATGATCCTTTCCGTGAAAAATTTTTTCCTAATGTCCAGCCTGAACCTCCCCTGGTGGAGCTTGAGGCCATTCCCTCTTGTCCTGTCCCCTGTCACTTGGGAGAAGAGGCCAGCTCCCTCCTCAACCTCCTTTCAGGTAGTTATAGAGAGCAATGAGGTCTCCCCTCAGCCTCCTCTTCTCCAGGCTAAACAACCCCAGTTCTTTCAGCCGTTCCTCATAAGGCCTGTTCTCCAGCCCCTTCACCAGCTTCGTTCCTCTTCTCTGAACTTCCTCCAGAGCCTCAACATCCTTCTTGTAGTGAGGGGCCCAGAAGTGAACACATTCTTTACAGGCCTCGCATGCTTTACAGACCTCACAGGCCTTGCATATTTTACAGACTTCACAGGCCTTGCATACTTTACAGACTTTACAAAGGAGATTCTAGTATAAAAGCTAGCCTTGGCAGTGGTTTCTCACATGGGCTTCTTAGCCAATGGATAGCAATGACCATTTGGGATATTTCAGCCAGTGAAATGTCCTGCCCTTATCTTAATTGTTCTTCAGCAATGAAGTAAAAAAATTAATTTAATTTCCTTGAATGATATGTGTGGATAATTCTGGACAAACTCCTTCTCTCTTTAAAACTGCATGGGCTCATCAGTGCTCTCTCCCACGTTAACACTTCATTGGCCAGTGAAAGCTTCAAGTGGAACACGTAACAAGTCCAAAACAGACCCAAAATTGGGGATTCTAAATAAATAGCCTGATTTTCAAAAAGGCTAGAGAAACATAACTCAAGCATTTTAACATGTGTTAAGGAACTGTACATTAAGCTCCAGTTCCAGACAATCTTAGCTAAGAGGATTTTAACTAGAATAGGAAAGGTTAAATCTACTTTCATTTCTGGCCAAATCTGTGATGATTTCATTAGCAAAGAAAATGCAGTAATTGAAGTCTGTAGAAAAGCTGCTTTTTTCAGAGTGCTTAGAAAGGTAAAACCAAGAAGACGTTCCTGTAAAAACTATTATCCTTTTGGAAAACCTAATACAAAGTATTTTAATTTCAGTTTAATTTACATACCATAAATGCCAGGTTTTTTTCATAAGTATCTGCAAGCTCTTGATTCAGACAAACTATAACTATAACTATAACTATAACTATAACTATAACTATAACTATAACTATAACTATAACTATAACTATAACTATAACTATAACTATAACTATAACTATAACTATAACTATAACTAAGTCCTCATATTATTTTTCACAGAAAGGGTCATTGGGCACTGGAACAGGCTGCCCAGGGAGGTGGTTGAGTCACCTTCCCTGGAGGTGTTTAAGGCACGGGTGGATGAGGTTCTGAGGGGCATGGTTTAGTGTTTGATAGGAATGGTTGGACTTGATGAACCGGTGGGTCTCTTCCAACCTGTTTTTTCTGTGATTCTGTGATTCTGTGATTTGTCATTAATGTGACTTTTCTTATCAAAGCTCTAGTTTGGAGATCCATGATATCAAGCAGCTTAGGCTTTCAGGAGGAATGTATTTAAAATAAAAAATTCTTTCTGTTGTGCATATTTTTTGTATTTGTAACCTCACTTCCATCTAAAACCAAAACATGATAGGTCTGTAAAAATATTTGAAGATCTGAGAAAAGAGGAAGAGATAATCAGTCATTTGTTGCAATAAATTATTTTTCTTTTTTAATAAACCAGGAAAATATCCTTTTGTTTTATTTTTCCCTTTCAGTATCATAATGTAAACTGTAAAGAGCAATTAATATGGTCTCCCATTGAACTGTTTTGCTATACGAATGAGTATGATGGGGAAGAACACTATCTCAGGTAATGAGATCTAAACGGAGAAGGGACATGTTTTGATAAGTTTCAGAAATCTTAGAAATATTTCTTCACAGTGATTGGGCTGTGCAATATCTCTCTAAAGTAGAAACTGCTTGTCTTTAGACACTTTAGTACAGTTGCAACAAGCAGTGCTGCTATCCAATTCTGTAATTACCATTATAAGGTATGAGTGTATAGGTCTACCATTGCAGGGATGGGAGAGACAGAGAGGGGGAATGGCAGCAGGTTCCTGCCCGGAGAAGGAAACCTGCCCCCCTCACCCAGGCAATTAACCCCCAGATCTCTCTGGGGAACAAATATGAGGTGCTGATGGTGCAGCCGAGCCATAAAGATGAAGAGGGCTGTACACACAGCCTAGAAGTGTTTCCAAAACCCCATCACACTCCCACAGCCTTAAAAACATCCTCGGTTAAAAAGAAGAGGAGGGTGATTGTCTTGGGGGATTCCCTTCTCAAAGGAATGGAGGGTCCCATCTGTAGGCCGGACCCGCTCAATAGGGAGGTCTGCTGCTTGCCGGGAACATCAGTGAGGGACGTTACTAGAAAGCTCCCTTCACTGGTCAAAGACACCGACTATATCCGCTTTTACTTTTTCAAATTGGTAATGAGGAAATAGATCATAGAAGGCCTAAAGCCATCAAAAGGGACTTCAAGGCACTTGGGAGAATGATCGAGGGCTCTGGGGCACAGGTAATATTCAACTCCATCCCAATACTAAGGAACCAGGAGCAGGAAATGAGGAATAAGAAACGGGTTAATGAATGGCTTAGGGACTGGTGTGAGAAGAGGAGCTTTGGGATCTTTAATCATGGGGAGGCCCACGCGCCCCCAGGCTTTCTCACTAGGGATGGGACACGCCTGTCTCCTAGAGGGACAAAAGCCCTCACCAAAAACCTAGTTAAGCTCATAAATCGAGCTTTAAACTAGATGTGAGGGGGGAGGGGATGGAGGCAAGGCAGGATGGGAGTGAGCCTGGAGGTGAGACTTCAGAGGCAAAGGGGTGGTGTGCTGGCAATGCCTGCTGGTATATCACCACTAAGCAAGAGGGGGTGAGTGCAGCTGAGGATGGTAGGCAGCAAACTGGCACTGTGGCCTTAGTTAAGTCAAGGACTGCTCAGTTGGGGAGGAGCCCTATTGCGAAGGCTGAAGCTACGCCTGCCCAGCTGAAGTGCATTTACACCAATGCACGCAGCATGGGAAATAAGAAGGAGGAGCTGGAAGCTGTGGTAGGGCAGGGAGACTACGATGTCGTTGCCATTGCGGAGACGTGGTGGGATGACTCGTACGACTGGAGCGTACCCATGGTGGGGTATAAACTCTTTAGGAAGGACAGGAAGGGCAGAAGAGGAGGCGGGGTAGCCCTCTATGTTAGAGAGGGCTTTGATACCCTCGAACTGGACTATGATCAGGATGGGACTGAGTGCCTGTGGGTGAAAATCAGAGGAGTCCATGGGCAGGAAGGGATTGTGATGGGAGTCTGCTATAGACCACCCAGCCAAGAAGAAGCAGCTGATGAGCTCTTCTACAAACAACTGAGTGTAGTCTCAAAATCGCTAACTCTAGTCCTTGTGGGAGACTTCAATTTCCCAGATATAGGCTGGGAATATAATACAGCAGAAAGGAAGCAGTCCCGGAAGTTCCTGAAGTGTCTGGAAGACAACTTCCTCACACAGCTGGTGAGCGAACCGACAAGGGACGGTGCCCTCCTGGACCTGCTGTTTGTGAACAGAGAAGGACTGGTGGGGGATGTGAAGGTTGGAGGACGCTTGGGGCAAAGCGATCATGAGATGATAGAGTTCTCAGTGTGGGGTAAAATGAAGAAGGAGGTTAGCAGAACAGTCGCCCTCAACTTTCAGAGAGCAGACTTTGGCCTGTTCAGAAGGCTGGTCGGAAAAGTCCCGTGGGAGGCGCTCCTTGAAGGCAAAGGTGTCCATGAGGGCTGGGCGCTCTTCAAGAAGGAAATCCTAGCAGCTCATGAGAAAGCCGTCCCCAAGTTCCAGAAAAGTAGCCGGAGGGGTAAGAAACCAGCGTGGTTGAGTAGGGAGGTCCTAAGAGACATCAATAGGAAGAGGAAGGTCTACGACCTCTGGAGGAAGGGGCAGGCATCCTGGGTGGACTATAGGGAGGAAGTGAGAACGTGCAGGGAAAAAATCAGGAGTGCTAAGGCCCAACTAGAAATGCGATTGGCCAAGACTGTGAAAGACAACAAAAAGTCTTTCTACAAATACGTCAACAGCAAAAGGAGGGCTAGGGAGAATCTCCAGTCCCTAATAGATGCAGAGGGAACAACAGTAACAGGGGACGAAGACAAGGCTGAAGTGCTCAATGCCTACTTTGCCTCAGTCTTTAACAGTAAGGAAAATTGTTCCCTCTGTGCACAACCCCAAGGGTTGCATGAGAAGTATGAGATTCCCAAGGTCCAAGAGGAGGTGGTTAGAGACTTGCTTGCCCAGCTAGATGCCCACAAGTCTATGGGGCCGGATGGAGTCCACCCAAGAGTTTTGAGGGAACTGGCGGATGTGCTGGCCAAACCCCTCTCCATCATCTTCCAACAGTCCTGGATGACTGGGGAGGTTCCGCTGGACTGGAGGCTGGCTGATGTCGTGCCCATCTATAAGAAGGGGCGAAGGGAGGATCCGGGAAACTACAGGCCTGTCAGTCTGACCTCGGTACAGGGGAAAGTCATGGAGCGGGTGATCTTGAGTGCGATCATGAAGCACTTGCAAGAGAACCGGGTGATCAGGCCCAGTCAACACGGGTTCATGAAAGGCAGGTCTTGCCAGACTAATCTGATCACCTTCTATGACCAAGTGACTAAACTCTTGGACGAGGGAAAGGCTGTGGATGTGGTTTTCCTGGACTTCAGTAAATCCTTTGATACAGTTTCTCACAGCATTCTGCTTCGGAAACTGTCGGCCTCTGGCCTGGACGGGTGCACACTCTCCTGGGTGAAAAACTGGTTGAATGACCGGGCCCAGAGGGTGGTGTTAAATGGAGTTAAATCCAGCTGGAGGCCAGTGACAAGTGGGCTTCCCCAGGGCTCAGTCCTGGGTCCAGTCCTGTTTAATGTCTTTATCAACGACCTGGATGAAGGCATTGAGTCCTCCCTTAGCAAGTTTGCAGATGACACCAAGCTGGGAGGAAGTGTCGATCTGCTGGAGGGTCAGGAGGCTCTGCAAAGGGATCTGAACAGGCTGGACTGCTGGCCTGAGACCAACAGCATGAGATTTAACAAGGCCAAATGCCAGGTCCTGCACTTGGGGCACAACAACCCTAAGCAGAGGTACAGATTAGGAGAAACCTGGCTGGAAAGCTGCCAGGAGGAGAGGGACCTGGGGGTGCTGGTTGACAACCGACTGAACATGAGCCAGCAGTGTGCCCAGGTGGCCAAAAAGGCCAATGGCATCTTGGCTTATATCAGGAACGGCGTGACCAGCAGGTCCAGGGAGGTTATTCTCCCCCTGTACTCGGCACTGGTGAGACCGCACCTCGAGTACTGTGTTCAGTTCTGGGCCCCTCACCACAAGAAGGATGCTGAGGCTCTGGAGCGAGTCCAGAAAAGGGCAACAAAGCTGGTGAAGGGGCTGGAGAACAGGCCTTATGAGGAGCGGCTGAGAGAGCTGGGGTTGTTCAGCCTGGAGAAGAGGAGGCTGAGGGGAGACCTTATTACTCTGTACGACTACCTGAAGGGAGGTTGTGGAGAGGAGGGAGCTGGCCTCTTCTCCCAAGTGACAGGGGACAGGACGAGAGGGAATGGCCTCAAGCTCCGCCAGGGGAGATTTAGGCTTGAGATTAGGAAGAAATTCTTCACGGAGAGGGTGGTTAGGCATTGGAACGGTCTGCCCAGGGAGGTGGTTGAGTCACCGTCCCTGGAGGTGTTTAAGGTTAGGGTAGATGAGGTGCTTAGAAGCATGATTTAGGGATTGGTGGGAATGGTTGGACTCGACGATCCAGTGGGTCTCTTTCAACCTGGTCATTCTGTGATTCTGTGATTCTGTGAACTGATAAGTCAGATCCAAACATTTCCTGCTTTCATGCTGAATAGCCCATAAACTATATAATTCAATCTGCTGGTAAAAGTTTTTTTGTCAAAAATAGAATAAATATTTCCATTTGTTAGATATTTTATGGAAATCTTTATTACTGTAATTGAAAAAAGGCTCAAATATTGGTTTCCCTTCCTAGTCTCCTCATTTTCTTCTTTAAATGTGAAACAAGGAAAAGAAAAAGGAGAAATAAAGATACATAGGGGGAAAGAATGTTATTTTTATTTTAGAAAACAGAGAAAAATCAGGCAAACATATTAAAAATGCTCACGTTGAAAATTTCTAATCTAAAATGTTCACCAGTTATTTCTGCTTTCCAGTAATGAAGCCAGCAGTAGCACCGTGTTTCTACAGCTACTTTATCTTAAATATGCACGATGGTGCAATCTTGCATGTTTCCTCATGAAGGGACAAAGTTAGTGCATGGCACTTCTGGAGCAATCACCAGCTCCTTGGTTCTTAAAACAAGTCATCACTTAAAAATCCTATTTCATCTTTCTGCATGTTTTCTATTTTCTTATACTCAGCTGAATGCTAGCTGTGTCAACTACAGAAGACAAAAGGAACAGTAATTTTTAAAATGTTAGAACTGGTCTTTCTTTTTTCTTCCAAAAAGAAACTTAGAAAGAAAATAGAGGAATGATTACTAGGGGAAGGGGGAAGGTGGGTGTATTTTTCTCTCTTTCTGACTGGGAAATAGAGAAGCAGACAGGCAGATAGAGTGAGCACAAGTGCAATAGAGAATATACAGAACAGTTAAATGAGAAGACTTGATAGAATTCATTGCTTCTCGGATATTTATCTGGGCTTTTCAGAAGTTATTGGCATCATTTTGGACTTTGTTCTTAACAAGGGACATGGAAAAACCCTCAAGTATTTCCATCAGATTGATGTTAATGCACTGACTTTTAAATTGACTTTTGTGAATCTTCTGAAGTCATCACAACACTGCCATCAACTTCAAGAGACCTTTACTAATATACTAAGGATACTTTACTAAGGATCTTCCTTGTGAATCAGGTGGTTTCCAGGAGCAGATCCCAGTTCCTTTTTCATTGTTTCTCCATTATTTATGTCTTCATCCTGAAGAACATCCTGATATCTGTCATCTTCCAAAAATGATTTTAACTCCTCCAGGTCTAGGCTCTAACATCCTGAGGTTCACACAGCCTCCCAACTAGTTTTTTTGAAGTTTTTTTTCCTGAGTTCAGCTGCTCTTTAAGAAAACAGTTTTGGAGACTCTGGTCCCAACTAAAGAAGTACTGAAACATATTCTGAACATAACTGAACTATTTCTCTCGTGAAAACATGAAATTTGCTAGATAAATGTTTAAATGCTTCATTAGCAGAGAGATGGACAGGTCTTGGTTTTTTTTATCTGCTTCTCTATATTTTTCATTCTTATCAAATATTTTGCTCCTTAGATTTCAAATAGAATTTAGTTACGTTTTTCTTATATATTACTCTCTGTTCTCCTTTCTCTCTACTGTTATTCATTATTTAACTTCTGCAGCTATGTTGTACACAAGAGTTTCTATAAAACTAAACTATATTGTGCTGGTAAATCAGTGGTCTCATTGGAATCGTTCTATCAGTGCCCTACTATATACAATCCTCAGAAAGTATCTTAATCCCAAATTATTCTGTGCACTTCTCCCAAAGAATGAATGCCTTCTCTTCAAAAGAGCACCATGCACATCTATTTATTGAAGTGACTATTTTATAAAGTTATGTTTAGAAGTCATGTATCATGTACAATGAGTTCATTCATATATGGCTACTTTATCTGTGTTAGTGTCTTTATCACTCTGTCTTATGTTAATTATAGCTGGCAAAGAGGCTTCCTTTGTATTTGATCATCCTTAATATTATCCAGGAAACACAAAAGCACATACTACTTTTGAGATTTTTCTCAGCAGTCAGACATTACACAGTGCTAGGTAAGTTAGGTTTTATCCATAATTAATAAATTTTTTAATCAGTGATCTTAACCTATACCTCACATATTCAAGTAAAAGGTCCACAAATACTTTATTTTAGCTCATTAAGTAAATAAAAGGCATTTGGGTAGCAGAAAACCTGTTGGGCTTTTTTTACCCCTAGGAATCAGGGAATGAGTTTGGCTATGCATTTATTTGTTTTTAAATATCTACTTTCCCCCCCCATTTATTCTTATTTATAGGCAAAAATTTGAAGAAAAAAAGTCTTTCTTGACACAAAGTCCTATGATTTTATTTACAGTAATGGCAAACTGGAATAATATTAATAACTTTCACCACTTTAGCCATTTTGACTTTGTAACTACATGACCTAATTGCTCCTTTCTTACTGACTCCTCCCCTAGGATAAAACTCACGTACTGTAGGATAAAGCTTCTAACCTTTGTGCCTTGATGCATAAGACAGACAAATATTCATAGACTGAATGGGTCTGGATTGGTTCCATCTTGAATCATTATATTGTGTCAATTTAATTATATTTCTTTCAAATGTCAAATCTATGGCAAACTCTTATTATTCCTATGGTTATCTTAATCCATGAATGCTCTCTCTCATGTTGACAGCGCTGTCAGGATGACACTGGGCACAACATGACCCATGCTCTACAGAAGCACTGATGTTAAAAGGAATATGTTAAAAAAGAAGCAAAAGTAAGAGTGTGAAATATGAAGCGAAAGTAAATGATTTGTGATAAAGGAGCTGTTATTCTTAATAAAATTGACTCGTTTGTATACTGAGAGAGATTTAAAGGATTTTTCTAATTCAAAATTCAACAAGCTAGACTGCATTCATTGTCTTTGAGACATTGTTAAATGTAAGTGAAATGGTATGTAGCAAGCTGAATATTATTTATCCTTGTGTCATTGCTCTGACTGACTCTGGCTAGCAGGCTGGATGAGATATATATATTTAGCCCTTGCAACCCTTGTAAAAGGGTTAAACAGATTGGTAAACTCTCCTTTTGAATTCTCACATATTTTCAAATTCTCCCCCTCTGATGTTTGTCACATCTGTTGTCCCTCCACATGTGACACCTCATTTTTTTATTTCTTTCTGTCTGTAATTTTTTTTAACTGTGATTCGAATAACAACTGGGAGAGAAAGCAGAAGTTCCTCAATGCTTTTCGTAAATTTAATTAGCAAGTTTACAATTAAAAGTAATTGTATATGTAATTTTAAATTCCTTTTCCATTACCCTTTATACAAAGAGTCACATGGAAAAGAAGAGGAGTAATGGGTACAAGTTACTTCTGGGGAGATTCCAATTGGACACAAGAGGAAAATTTTTCGCAATGAGACCAACCAGCCATTGGAATAACCTCCCCCGGGAAGTGGTTGATTCCCCAAGATTGGACACTTTTAATATTTGACTGGACAGGATACTGGGACATCTTGTCTAGACCATGCTTTTTCCAAGAAATTTTGGACCAGATGATCCTTGAGGTCACTTCCAACCTGATATTCTATGATTCTAAGAACTAGAAGAGTGCATTTTCCATCTTAGTGGATGAGAGATTATCTCCCTGTCTCAAAGAAGTCTCTCATTTTTAGAAAACACAAAATAATTGTAAAAAAAATTATTGAGATTGCTTTTTCTCTCAGTAATCCAGGTGTATATACAAACACTATGCTTTAATGTTGTCATAATACTGAAAGCTAGCAGATATCAGACAGACAACTGAATGGGTTAATACTGTATTGCACATTTATAATTTTAAAAAAGCATATATAAATGCATCACCAGCATGGAAAATCCAATGGAATCAGCCCATGAGATTACACTGCCATTTCCAGGTCAACAAATACTAAAATCCATAACCTTTATGCACCCAGTGCCACACTCCATATATTGCCTCTTATTTTATTAGCTCTTTATCTTTCATTTTTAATTTGATACACAGAAAATGAAGTCTCATTCCCATTGTGAATCAAAGAAACAACAGCAGTGATAATAAAATTACTTCAATTTATATCAAGAATCACAATCCAGTTATTATAGTCCTCCATTTGTTAATTATCTTGCATTTCTATTCCCTGTATTGTGTCTACTTTTGAAATAGTGATACTGATGGAACACTGTGTATGACACTGTTATTATTCAGAATTCATTTGAGTTTGGTCTGGAGTATTTTGGTTGTTTCATTGTCTATTTCAAAACCTAAGTTTGTTTTTTGTACAAGTAATCCGTTTCACTGCTATCACTAAGGGTTGTTTCTTTTTTTCTTCGTACCACAGACCCTTGCTCAGACTGTATTGCAAGTTTGGTATTTAAGGTCAAATGAAAGATGCTGGACTGTCACCACTAAAATTTACTTATTTTCAGCAATATCTGTTAGGGATGCAAATAGCTAAGGCAGGAAATCAAGTAAGGTAGGAAAAGTGATCAGTCACAAACTCATGCAGAGGAAAGTGAGAGGAAGAGGGAACAAAGTACTGAATAAGTGCAGTTCCATTTCACTGTTTCCAACAGGGTAATGAATTTTAACACTTGACCTTAAGATCCAACTGTTATAGCCAGATTTATCCTTCCTAATAAATCATTCGCTTCCTGGGAGCACTAAATTTAGACTCCTGATCAGCTGCATTATTTCTAGTCAATGGAAGGAAGAAATAAGCACCTCTAAAAGAGAATTCAACTTATTTTAGATCTGACACAGCATCTATAGGTGCTTTGTCTTTCCACTAAATGTAATGTGAAGCTAGGATGACTTCATGACTCAATTAGGTAACTCCATTAAGTGTCAAAGTAAGAGTACCTGCATCTGGCCTTTAATTGGTAACCAGTTCACTAAAATTGCAGCAGACATGACTATGTTAAGAGACTGTGAAATGTCAAAACTGAAACTACAAGAACATCAGACAGAGTTTGCAAAGTCGTGATCCAGGGTTTCTGAGAAATCTCCATGGGAATAGGGGATATGGTAAAGTGACTGCAGGAGTACTGTACCTTTTGGAACATCAACAGATAGTCTAGGACATCTAAAACAGTAATAAATACCTATAATGAGGCAACAGAAACTTTTCTAGTCACAAAATGTCACATTTGCCTCTGTCATTCTTCACCAAATTACTTTACAAGTAATTATAAGAATAATCCAAAAGGGTAGATGGAAAACCTTCACAGTATTCTTAAAACTATGCTTCCTGAAAACTAAAAATTGCAGAACACTTAGGCTGCTGGTGTACTGAGTTCACTACCTTCCAACAATGTTGCGGTCGGGGCAATCCACGACACACAGAAGTTGTGGGCCAAAAGACCATCTTTATTGATCTTAACAAGACTTTTTATACCCCTCCTTGAGCTGCGCGTCTATGCACGATTGGTTTAGCTAATGACCGACAGTTCATAATTGGATGACTCCTTCTCATTTGTAACTTCATAAGTGGGTGATACCACCTGCGGCCTGGCAGATTCCTAATCTTGTTTATTCGGATCTTCTTGGCGCCTTACAGCTTCTCCAAGGATACACGGGCATCTATTCAAGGCCAATGTTCAAGTTCACACACTCCAACTCCTCGGACCAGCCGAGGTTTCCCACAGTTCCCCCTTTCATAAAGCCTGTGCTTTTAGCTTCTGCTAAAAAGATAGACGATTGTATGCGTGGATAGTAACACGCATGGGAGGCAAATTCCCTAACTGAGATATTCCTCTGCAAGAGAGACCCCCAAGAGATTTTTCTGACTGCCGTTCTACTGTGTCTTTGCCCGTTCTCTTTCTCCCCACCCCCACACATCTCACTGTCCCATTCACCAGGCCTTTCTTCTGGGAGTGGGGGGTACCTTGACAAATTTATGATGTGCTGATGTCCTCCTCTGTCTAACAGAGAATGTGGTGGGGCCGATGGTTCTACCAATACTATACTATCAGTATCAGATGGCAACGATCTCAGATTGTCTGGCAGCTCTACAGGTATTCTAATAGTTTTACCGCCGGCCGTGAAAGTGTGTCTTGTGCACATCCCATCGTCAGAATCATCCCAAAGTTCCCCTCTTCTCCGCGGGTCATGAATTCTAGGGCATGCTGTGGAATCTAGCCTATATCCTGGAATTGATTCCTCTGCAAGGAGCGACACGGGAGGCGCAAAATGCTGTATGATATCAGAAGCAGGAGCAATGCCCTCCGCCTGGTCCCGAAGCAGCTTAAAATCATTCAGGGTCTCATAAAGAAGACGCCATGTTGGTAAAAGTGCTGCTGCATCTTTATCCCCTGGCATAGCAGAGTCAACCAGTTTATCGTCCACCTCCTTCCAGATAGTAACATTAAAGGAGGTTACGGTAGGGTAGTTGCTTCATATCCCTGTTCTTTACTCCATAGGAGCATTTTTCTCAAGTTTGACTCTTCTAACTTAACTCCCTGTTTTTGCATGATCGTTTTCCACATAGAAACGATTGTTGTCTCCTCCTTAGTTAAGGAAGTACCTATATTTCCCAGCAGCTCACCTCAATCCAGGTGCTTTCTTCTGCGAACAGCTCTGGAGACTCTCTCCCCCACCGGTCAGCCGGCAGCATTGGAAGTTGTCTTCCTTTGCCGCTCAGCTTGCAGCTCCGGAGCCCCACTCCTCCACTGCTCAGCTTCTCTGGGTACTCTTATGGCTCTGCGGATTCGTCATCCAAGTCCTCACAGGTCTCCGGTCCACCGTCTGCGGTCCCAGTGTCGCGATCACGTCACGTAGACACGTAGAAGTTGTGGGCCAAAAGACCGTCTACAAGACTTTTTATACACCTTCCCGAGCTGTGTGTCCATGCACGATTGGTTTAGCTAAAGACTGACAGTTCATAAATGTATGACTCCTTCTCAGTTGTAACTTCATAATTGGGTGATTCCACCTGTGGCCTGGCAGCTTTCTGATCTTGTATACTCGGCTCTTCTTGGCGCCTTCCACCTTCTCCAAGGATACACAGGCATCTATTCAAGGCCAATGTTTAAGTTCACACACTCTAACACTCTATAATGTAAATTGTATAAAAATATGTATTTCCTCTCTCTACAAGCTTCAATTCACCTTAGAAAACTTTTGAAACTTAATAGTGGCGCCTAGGTTACAAGTTAAATCACTGTAAGCTATCCCTAAAGTTAATGATGCAAGAAAAGACTCAAGTAATTAATTCAAGTCTAAAGTGATCTGAATTATTGTAAGAGTTGACTTTCTTTCTCTTCATGAATATAGAGGAAAATTCACTTCTTATTTAAACACATCAGAC
Source organism: Clamator glandarius (assembly GCA_033459285.1). Taxonomy (NCBI): domain Eukaryota; kingdom Metazoa; phylum Chordata; class Aves; order Cuculiformes; family Cuculidae; genus Clamator; species Clamator glandarius. Next base: position 106,148 of record JAUNZM010001905.1, on the reverse strand, counting down.
AAGTGTCTTAAGTCACGTGAAATGAATTCGCCTACAAGGCATTGAATAAATTATTCAGTGGAATTGCTTTTTGCAACAGTATGTTTGAACCAAATCCATTAGCGCAATCAGGATGATGGGTAATGATTTTAAACTAAAGGAGGGTAAATTCAGTCTAGATGCAAGGAAGAAATTATTTACAATGAGGGTGATGTAACACTGGAACAGGTTGCTCAGAGAGATGGTAGAAACCTCTTCTTTGGAAACATCCAAGATAAGGTTGGACTGGGCCCTAAGCAACTAGATCTACTTAAATATGCCCCTGCTCACTGCAGGGGAATTGGACTAGTAGGTATTTAAAGGTCCCGTTCAACCAAACCATTCTATCATTCGATGGTCCTTATGATCTGCAGTTCTCTAGAGAATGTGAACATAGAATCATAGACTAGTTAGGGTTGGAAGAGACCGTAAAGATCACCTAGTTCAAACCCCCCTGCTGTGTTCAGGGACATGTCACTAGATCAGGTTACCCAAGGCCCCATCCAACCTGGCCTTGAACACCTTCAGGGATGAGGCATCCACAACTTCCCCTGGCAACCTGTTCCAGTGTCTCACCACTCTCATGGTGAAGAAATTCTTCCTAATGTCTAGTGGATGTCCCATATAACATGAAACCACATACGATAAAATTTAATTTCACCTTAAAATTAAAGCATAGATGCTAGTTTTCTAATATTCGAAGTAGGAGGACACCTAGGACAAAGCGATCGTGAGATGATAGTGTTTTCAGTTCTAGGTGAAGTGAAGAGGGTGGTTAGCAGGACAGTAGCACTAAATTTCCAGAGGGCAGACTTTGAACTCTTCAAAAGGCTGGTTGGCAAAGTCTCATGGGAGACAGTCCTTAAGGGCAAGGAAGCCCATGAGGGCTGGGAGCTCTTCAGAAAGGAAATCCTAGCAGCTCAGGAGAAAGCCATCCCCATGTTCTGGACAAAAAAGATGGCAGGGGAAAAAAACAGCTTGGTTGAACAGGGAGATCTTGAGAGATATCAAAAAGAAGAGAAATGTTTTTGGGCTCTGGAAGAGGGGACAGGCCTCTTGGGTGTACTACAGGAGGGAAGTGAGATTGTGCAGGGAAAAAATTAGAAGGGCTAAGGCTCAACTAGAAATCAGATTGGCAAAGTCTGTGGAAGATAACCAAAAATCTTTCTATAATTATATAAACAATAAAAGGAAGACTAGGAAGACCATAAAGTCCCTATTGGACACTGAAGGAAGAACAGTGACAAGGGATAAGGAAAAGGCTGAGGTACTTAAAGTCTTCTTTGCCTCAGTCTCTAATTGTAAAGAAAGTTGTTCCCTCTGTATAAATCCCGAAGCTAGAGGAGCAAAATGAGGTTCCCATGATCCAAGAGGAGGTGGTAAGGCCTTGCTTGCCAAACTAGAGAGCCACAAGTCTATGGGGCCGGATGGGATTCACCCAAGGGTTTCAAGGAGCTGGCGGATGTGCTGGCCAAACCCCTTTCTATCATCTTCCAACAGTCCTGGAAGACTGGGGAAGTTCCACTGGACTGGAGGCGGGCTGATGTTGTGCCCATCTACAAGAAGAGTCACAGGGAGGATCCAGGGAACTCCAGGCCTGTCAGTCTGACCTCAGTGCCAGGGAAAGTCATGGAACAGGTGATCTTGAGTGCTACCATGAAGCACATGCAAGAGAACCGGGTGATCAGGCCCAGTCAACACGGGTTTACAAAAGGCAGGTCTTGCCAAACTAACCTGATTGCCTTCTATGACAAAGTGACTCCGCTGCTAGATGAGGGAAAGGCTGTGGATGTGGTCTTCCTGGACTTCAGTAAATCCTTTGACACAGTTTCTCACAGCATTCTGCTTCAGAAACTGTCAGCCTCTGGCCTGGTGCACACTCTCCTGGGTGGAAAACTGGCTGGATGGCCAGGCCCCGAAAGTGGTGGTAAATGGTGTTAAATCCAGCTGGAGACCAATTACAAGTGGGGTTCCCCAGGGCTCAGTGCTGGGTCCAGTCCTGTTCAATGTCCTTATCAATGACCTGGATGAAGGCATCGAGTGCACCCTTAGCAAGTTTACGGATGACACTAAGCTGGGTGGAAGTGTCGATCTGCTGGAGGGTAGGGAGGCTCTGCAAAGGGATCTGAACAGGCTGGACTGCTGGGCTGAGTCCAATGGCATGAGGTTTAACAAGGACAAGTGCTGGGTCCTGCACTTGGGGCACAACAACCCTGTGCAGTGCTACAGACTAGGAGAAGTCTGGCTGGAAATCTGCCTGGAGGAGAAGGACCTGGGAGTGTTGATTTACAGCCATCTGAGCATGAGCCAGCAGTGTGCCCAGGTGGCCAAGAAGGCCAATGGCATCTTGACTTGTATCATAAAAGGTTTGACCAGCATGTCCAGGGAGGTTATTCTCCCTCTGTACTCAGCACTGGTAACACTTCACCTCGAATACTGTGTTCATTTCTGGGCCCCTGTCAAGACTGTAGACTATACGAGACCTTTAAAGTCTGTAAAGTATGCGAGGCCTGTAAATTCTGTAAAGTATGTGAGGCCTATAAAGTCTGTAAAATAATTCAAGTATTCATGTCCTGTAAAGCCTATAAAGAATGCAAGGGCTGTAAAGTTAGTAAAATGTGTGAGGCTCGTAAAGTCTGTGTAGTCTGTAATGTATGCTAGGCCTGTAAAGTCTGTAAAGTATGGGAGGCTTGTAAAGTCTGTAAAGTATGGGAGGCTTGTAAAGTCTGTTTGAGTCTGTAATGTCTGCAAGGCCTTTCAAGTCTGTAAAGTGTGCGAATCCTGTAAAGTCTAAAAAGTCCGTAAAGTCTGCGTGATCTGTAAATTTTATAAAGAATACAAGTCCTTTAAAGCTTGTAAATTATGCGAGACCTGTAAATTGTGTAAAGAACGCAAGGCCTGAAAAGACTGTACATTATGCGAGGCCTGTAAAAGGTGTAAAGTCTTTAAAGTATGCGAGGCCTGTAAAGTCTGTGAGGCCTGTAACGTCTTTCAAGTAGGTGAGGCCTGTATTTCTGTAAAGTATGCAAGGCATGTAAATTCTGTAGAGTCTGTAAAGACTGTAAAGTATGTAAAAAAAAGTCTGCAAAGACTGGAAAGTATGAAAAATCCTTAAAGTATACGAGTCTTGTAAGTTCTCTAAAGTATGTGAGGCCTATAAATCTGTAATATAATTCAAGTATGCTAGGCCTGTTAAGTCTGTAATGTATGCGAGGCCTTTATAGTCTGTAAAGAATGCGAGGCCTGTAAAGTCTTGAAAGTATGCGAGGCCTGTAAATTCTGCAAAGTATGTGAGGCCTATAAAGTCTGTAAAATAATACAAGTATGCGAGGCCTGTAAAGCCTGTAAAGAGTGCAAGGCCTGTATGTCTGAAAAGTTTGTGAGGCCTGTAAAGTCTGTAAAGTATGTGAGGCCTGTCAAGTCTGTAAAGCCTGTGAAGTCTGCGAGGCCTGTAAAGTCTCTAAAGCCTGCGAGGCCTGTAAATTCTGTAAAGTATGTAGACCTAGTAAGTTTGTAAAATAATTCAACTATGGGAGGCATGTAAAGTCTGTCCTGTCTGTAAAGTATGCGAGGCCTGTAAAGTCTATAAAGTATGCGAGGCCTGTAAAGACTGTAGAGTATGCGAGGACTTTACAGTCTGTAATGTATGCAAGGTCTTTACAGTTTTTAAAGAATGTGAGGCCTGTAAAGCCTGTAAAGTATTCGAGTCCTGTAAAGCCTGTAAAGTACGCGAGGCCTATAAATTAGCTAAAGTATTCGAGGCCTGTCAAGTCTGTAAAGTCTGGTAAGTCTGCGAGGCCTGTAAATTCTGTAAAGAGTGCAAGGACTGTATAGTCTGTAAAGTATGCGAGGACTGTAAAGACTGTTATAGTATGCGAGGCCTCTAAAATCTGTAAAATCTTTAAATTCTGTAAATTTGGTAAAGTCTGTATCGTACATGAGGCCTGTAAATTCTGTAAAGTATGTGAGGCCTATAATGTCTGCAATATAATTCAAGTATGAGAGGTGTATAAAGTCTGTAAAGTCTGCAAGACCTGTAAAGTCTGTAATGTATGCAAGGCCTGTAAAGACTCTAGTGTATACGAGGCCTTTACAGTCTGAAATGTATGCGAGGTCTTTACAGTCTGTAAAGAATGCGAGGACTGTAATTTCCTTAAAGGATGCGAAGCCTTTAAAGTCTGTAATGTATACGAGGCCTGTAATGAATGTAAAATATGCGAGGCCTGTAATGCCTGTGAAGTATGGGAGGCCTTTACAGTCTGCAATGTATTTGAGGCCTTCACAGTCTGTAAATTATGTGAGTCCTGTGAAGTCTGTAAAGTCTGTAAATTATGTGAGTCCTGTGAAGTCTGTAAAGTCTGTAAATTATGTGAGTCCTGTGAAGTCTGTAAAGTCTTTAAAGTATGCGAGGCCGGTAAATTCTTTAAAGTATGCGAGGCCTGTGAAGTCTATATAGCATTTGAGGCCTGTAAAGTATGCGAGGCCTGTAAAGCCTCTAATGTATGAGAGGACTGTAAACTCTGTAACGTCTTTGAAGTATGCAAGGCCTGTAAAGTCTGTACAGTATGCGAGGCCTGTCAAGCCTGTAAAGTATGTGAGGCCTATAAAGTCTGTAAAATAATTCAAGTATGCAAGGCATGTAAAGTCTGTCAAGTATGCAAGGCCTGTCAAGTCTGTAAAGTATGTGAGGCCTGTATTGTCTGTAAAGTATGCGAGTCCTTTAAATTTGGTAAAGTATGTGAGGCCTGTAATGTCTGTAAAGTCTGTAAAATATGTGAGACTTTTGATGTCTGTAAAGTTTGTAAAGTATGCGAGTCCTGTAACGTCTGTAAAGTCTGTACAGTATTCGAGGACTGTAAATTCCCTAAAGTCTGTGAATTCTGTAAAGTCTGTAAAGGATGCCAATTGATTCTGGCCAGAATTGATTGCCACCCCAAGTAATTCCACGGGGATGATTTTTGTATTTTTTCCAGAGCTATTTTTAAGCCCTTTTGTTCCAATATATATACCAAGTCTGTTAACACTTGATCAATTTCCAATTTCTCCCCAGCTACTGGGATATCATCCATGTAATGATACACTAATAAAAAGGGATATTTTTGCCTAAAAGGTTGCAATGCCCAGGCAACAAAATTTTGACATATGGTGGAACAGAAAAAGCAAATTTTTTTCCGAATCTCCCAGATGTAACAGAATTGTGAAAAAACAATATTTCGAATCAATAATTAACAATCCCCAATGTTTTGGAATCATGATTGGGGAAGGTCCAAAAACACCAGTGGCGATCAACAATGTAGGCCAGTGAGAAGGCCACTGTTGTTTTGAAATAATATTTACATCAGCATCGATATCAGTAAGCATTTTTGCTCTCTTAATTTCACCAGTTTTGGCTATCATTGCGATTTGACATTCTGGCTTTGCCTTATGTATGTCTAAGGTATGATATACTTGCGGTTGTCTGGTAGAACCAAGACTTCCATTGTTGCGATCATCAGCTCCTGTCACAGGCATAAAAGATTTAAAAGGAACTAATTGAGCAATGTGGCTTCCTGTGGGTATGAATAGAGGAGGTGTTAATGTCAAAACCATAATTTGAATAACTCCAGTAAAAGTCTGCATCAATGACCCCAGGTAAAACAAAGATTCCCAACCAAATTATTGATAATCATTCTAATCACAAGGCAGTAAAGCCAACCCCCAATGGTCTTTTTACATTTCCTGGTATTGTGTGAAGTGCGGACGATTGCAACACTACTGTGATGGTGGTGATCACGTCTATCTTGGTGCTGCCTCTGATTCTTGCTCTGAGGTGAGAGCTGCTGCTTGCCATGGAGGCATCTGTGTCAGTACATGCCTCCGGACCATGTTTGCTCCTGGTTTTCTGACAACACTGTCCCATTCTTATCCCATTTTGATCTACACCACCTGGTAAAATGTTTACCCTTTCCGCACCGAGGGCAGATTTTAGGCCCTCTCTCCTGACATTGTGTGTGGCAGTCTCTTTTAAAATGTATCTCTTTGCCGCGTCTCTAACAGAACGTATTTCTGTCCCAGATTACAGTCAGGGCAGCAGCTACCAGCTGTTGTTGTAGGAATTTTCAGTCCACACCATATATTTGTCATTAGGATTCTTTTGTCACAGATTGCAAAATTAAGGCTTCTGTAACTGCTCAGTTGTCTACCTGCTTGTCGAGCACATCCTTCGATCTATCTATAAACACCATATACGGGTCATGCCTGTTTCAACTTTCAAAATCTGGTATCTTCATAAGTGTTTGATAAACGAAAAGCCGCATCTGTTGTAAAATTGCATTATTTAAACTGTCTTGATTCTTGAACTGCTACCAATGTTGTTTAATTGAGCCATTTCTTATCGTATCTGTTAAGAGTCCCTTCTGTAACCCTGAAACTGTCTGGGTTTCATGGTGGCGGTGGCGGTGAGAGAGTGGCCCCCTGCTGCTGTGCCTCCCTTCTAGCTTGTGCCCTTTGGTCTGGTGGGACAGGGGGGAGGTGGATCAGGCTCCTTCTCGGTGTGTATCAGACCCGGATCAAAGGGTTTGTCGGCCCTCCCGTTGGGGGGTGCAGAGGCCGGCGCAGCCAGTTTAGGGGGGTGGGAGTGCAGTTGTTGATGATCCTGCACTCGACTCGGAATTATCGCTCTGCTTTTTAGAGCCAACATGCACCTTTAACGCTTCAAAATTATCTCTGTTCCATTTAAATTGTTCAATTAGACAAATCTTGTCATATTTAATCTCTCTCTTGGAGAGGATATCTTGGGGTGGTGGCGGTGGTCCCCGTGCAGGTAAACTCCTTTCACGAAACGATAATGCAGATGCAAATGAAGCATCATTAGTCTCTTGATTCTTATTCATAGTGGCATAAGCTGTTGCTGCAACCTCTCGCTCGACTTTCATCTCATACAATGTCTCTTTGACGCCAAAGAGTAAGATATTGGCCTAGACTCTTGTTTCCTTTTGCGCTTTCATCAAACAGTCTTTGTCCCATTTTCTCCCAAGTCTCTTTCTTAAACAGGGCTGCAGTCATTGTAATAATACCGCTTTGATACATCCATGTTAACATAGACTGAAACGCAGCTTTTTCATAAGTAATTCCTCTCACAGAAAGAATATTTTGGAGGAGCTTCTGTGCAGCTTCTATCTGGGCTTTGTCTTCAGAAGAATGCACCTGCCCCATCTCCTCCCTAGCTGCTCACCTGGCCAGTGGTGAGTTTCTCAAATTTATGCAGCGCTGCCCTGGAAAAATTATTTCCCGAGCCCCCGGGGACAAGGACTCACCTACGACCGGCTTCTCCGTGCCCTCTATTGCATCTTCAGTCGGCAGGCAATGCGACGGGGTCCCTGTTCGAGCGCCAAATGATGGAGGAAATGGGTCATCAGACAACGAATCAATTTGATCCAAGTGAGTCGTTTATTTAGAGTCCAAAACAGATTTTTATACCTAACTCGGTTAATACAGGCTATTGTTTAGCAAACTGATTCGACAATTCTCCTTTAGCAACAAGCAATCATTAGTTACATACACTATTGTACTTTCCCATGAGAAACAGCTACGTGAGCATTCTGACTTACGAATCGTTAGATTACAAAGTAACAACTCAAGGACTACCGAGGAAAGTTACCCATGAGAAACAAGGGGAGTATCAAGGCAGAATAACTCCCTAAAGTTTACAAAGAGAAACCTTGAGCCTGTGTATTCATTGTGTACGTGCAAAGCTGTGAGGCCTTATGCTAAGGCACCTTTATTTCATTTAGCATAAGCTGCTCAGTGCTTGGGGTGCTCATTAAATGACCTCTGGTCTGCAACCACCCATCATGCGATGCCAGTAAATTATGTAATGTATGTGAGGTCTGTCAACTCTCTATATTATTCGAGGCCTGTAAATATGCGAGGCCTGTAAAGTCTGCACAGTATGCAAGGCCTGTAAAGTCTATGAATTCTCTAAAGTATGTGAAGCCTGTATATACTGTAAAGTCTGTAAAGTCTGTAAGTATGTGAGGCCCGTAAAATCTTTAAAGCCTGGGAAGTCTGTAATGTCCGTAACGTATGCAGGGTCTGTAATGTCTGTAAAGTATGCACGGCCTATAAAGTCTGTAAACTCTGTAAAGTATGTCAGGCATTTAATGTCTGTAAAGTCTGTTAAGTATGCGAGGCCTGTAATGTCGGTAAGGTCTATAAAGTATGCGAGGCCTGTAACGACTGTAAATACTGTAAAGTCGACAATGCCTTTAAAGTCTGTTAAGTCTATAAAGTCTATCAAGTCTGTAAAGTATGCAAGGCCTGTAAAGTCTGCAAAGTCTGTACAGTATGCGAGGCCTGTAATGTCTGTAAAGTATGAAAGGCCTGTAAATTCTGTGAAGTCTGTAAAGTCTATAAAGTCTGTCAGGCCTGTAAAGTCTGTAAAGAATGCGATGCCTGTAAAGTCTGTGCAGTCTGTAAAGTCTGTACAGTCTCTAAAGTATGCAGGACCTGTAAAGTCTGTAAAGTCTGTAAAGTATATGAGGCCTGTAAATTTGCTAAAGTTTCCGATGCCTGTGAAGTTTGTAAAGTCTGTAAGGTCTGTAAGGCCTGTAAAGTCTGCACAGTTCGCAAGAACAGTAAATTCTGTAAAGCTGTAAAGTCTGTGTGGCCAGTAAAGTCTGTAAAGCTGGTAAAGCATGGGAGGCCTGTGAAGGCTGTAAAGTCTGTATGCTATGTGAGGCCTGTAAAGTCTTTACAGTCTGTAAAGTCTATAAAGTCTGTTAAGTCTTTAAAGTATGTAAATTATGTGAGGCCTGTAAAGTCTTTAAAATCTGCAAGGCCTGTAAAGTCTGTAAAGTCTGTGAAGTCTGTCAAGTTAGTAAAGTATGAGAGGCCTGTTAAGTCTGTAAATTCTGTAAAGAATGCGAGGCCTTTAATGTCTGTAAAGTATGCGAGGCCTTTAATAACTGTAAGGTATGCGAGAGGCCTATCAGTACTGTAAAGTATGCGAGGACTGCAAAGCCTCTAAAGCCTGTGATGATGTGTGAGCATATGATATAGCGGGAAATGTTAGAAAAACGTAGAAGGTTTAGGTCACTGAAATATGCGCTGTCTGCTAGAAAAGACCTTGAAGACCCTGGATGTTGATAAGGGAGGAGCTCATTCACAGACATTCACTGATAAGGGAATGCTGGAATGTGCCCAACAGCAGAAAGCCGACTGCACCTGTCTCTGCAGTCTTAGAGCTCGACCAGGATGAGACTGCGCCTGTGCACACCAATTGGACTCAGGGACAATTGAGGAAGAAGACGAAGGCTACTTCAGCCCTGAGCCCCAGACCACGACACCGCACCTGCGCAGGTATTGGAGATGCTTCTCGAATCTAATTACAATAGGAAGCGGGGAAAGGTCATGAATATGTAATAGGTGTTTATGAATAGGCATGTCTTTACACTATAACTATCTGCTTGTTAGACCATACGGTGTGTGAGTTAGGAGGATTACCCCTTCGCACCCGCCAGCAAATAAACACATACCTACTTTTTAACCCTGAACGGAGTTAGAGTGTTTGATTCTGCAAAGCAATTTGGAGACCCAGGTGGGACACCCTCTCTATTCGGCTGCAGGACCGGTGGGGAGCAGGACATTCTAGGTGCCACCGGACTATTTCTCTGGAGAATCTCCCATTCCCATCCAATTCCTGCGGGGAGAGAGACAGCCCATCAGTGGGTGGGCAAGGTATGTTACTTGGGCATATGGATACCTGGAGGGGAAGTAGGGGATGAGTTTATAAGACCTGTATGGGACACGCGATGACGAGGGGCTAGAATGCTTGCCCCTGGGAATTGGAAAGAGGGGATGAGTCTGTAAGTCGTGCATGAAACGCCACACACGATGACGAGGAGCTAGATTGCTTGCCCCTGGAACTGTTGGGCCCAATGGGACGTGAAGTGAGGAGAGCTGGGGGGGGATTCCCTATAGCTTGCCAAGACCTTGTAAGGTGTCAGGATGCATAGTGAGGTGAGCTGTGGGGAGTTCCTACAGCTTGCCAACACCTTGTATAACGTCTGGAGCTGGGGATAGCTATCATTGTATTTTAAGTGCTGTATGTGCCCCGTACTGTGTGTGGTTTGGATTTCCGTAACATCGGAAATTGTGGATCCAATTCAACTGGTCGCAACTAACACTGTGTGAGTTGGGCTGGCCCTGATACGAATGGCTGTGTGTTTGAGATGCAGCATCGCTGCAAAGGGAGTGAGGAGTTCTGATTGTTCTGTGTTGTTATTTGGTTCTGTGCTTCATGAATTGTTTAATGTATGACAGAGTGCTGGAGTTTGACAGGAATTTAAAACTTTGGATACTGGTGGGGAGAGAAGTGGGTACGCCATGGTGGGCTCAAGTAGCCGACCTGTGCCACCAAGGAGTTTCAAGTACTATGCAGGTAAAACTAGGCAGGACAGCTTGCTCACTCTGAAAAGCGAGGGGCGCTGCCAGAGACAATGCGCTTAAAGTTTCAAACGTTTATAAAACTTACAAAATAGTTTTGAAAATATCTAGCAAAAAGGAAAAGAAAAAAAATGGAAAACCCCAGCCTTGCGGCTTTGTGTGTGTATGGGTGCCCCGACTTCTGCTTCTCTGCTGAGTCCGCGGGAGTTAAACATGTTATCTCTGTAGGGAGATACTGGGTTATGAACAATTCTATTCACATAAGAATAATGAGCAAACCAGCTATTGTAGGTATTCCTAAACGGGCTTTATTAAAAGATGGGAGAAATTATCCTTAAAATTTTAAGAGTGCCAACTATTGATTTATCCAAAATTTGTTGTGGGATTATTTCTGCGGACAGTTTTATTGTGTATAATTGGGGAACAATACATTCAGGTTTGGTATATGTGTGCGTATATTATGTTTATCAGTAATGTAAGAAAGGTTGAACTACTGCCTTATTGGCAAGGACAAAACTTAATGCAATTTAACAGAAAGCATGATCAGTAGTGGAAAAGAAAGCTTGGTTCCAGACATCCGGGACCTTGAAGGGAAAGACTGGGAACGGGTTAAAGAACAGTGTAAAGAAAGGTTTTATTGAAAACTGAGAAAGAAAAAGGTGAGACTAAGGAAAAGGCAAACTAAAGAAACTAAAAACAGAAAAAAAAAAGAGCCCTCTGGGGCGTGTATTAACACATGGGAAAGATGTTGTTTGGAACTGGGAGCACTGCAGCATCGGACAAAAGTGCACAAAGTTAAACAAAACTCGCCAGGCACCAGAACAGGATCTAACTGATCTGTTTAAGCCTCCCCCTCAATCACAGGAACAAGATGTCGACTCGGAAAGGACTCCCACTACTCTGGATAGCCCTGTATCCTCCCACGTCAGAAAAAGTCTGCTCCAATGGTCCTGCAGGCAGCTCTCCGGGAGGCAGTAGGACCTGATGGAGAGCCAATGCTAATCAAGGTACCTTTTCCACCGTCAATTTAGAAGCATAGATAGGGTTGCCTGAGACTACCGGAATGATCCGGTAAGCGCAGCCAAACATTTTCAGTTTATTAAAAGACTGCACAACCCTGATATGGGTGATCTACTATTGGAGTGTTTGACAGAGACTGAGAAACAATTAAACAGTCTTAAAGACTGTGGGGGATTAGGCCGAAGATTATTATAAACGAGAAGGGGTGAACGTTAAAGATTATTTCCCTCTTCAAGACCCAAAGTGGGTTACGAACAGGAATGCGCATAAAGAAAGGCTGCAAGCATATCAGTGGTGGATTCTGGAAGGGATGGAGAGACATTCCCAAAACAATAAATTGGTCAGTATTATATGTATTTAAGCAAGGTCCTTCCGAGTCACCATTTGAATTCCTGGATTGATTAAGGGATGCAATGTACCACAGCACACCGCTGGATCTTGGGTCGGAGGTAGGAATACAACAACTAGTTTCTTTGTTCTTGGGTCACTCAGCAGGGGATATCTGGTGTAAATTTCAAAAGCTGCGTTCCATAGGAGATAGGAACCTGCAAGTATTGTTGAATGAGGTGAAAAATAAATGAGAGAGAGCGGAGTAATCAGAAAGGACAGATAGTGGCCCATGTGAAGGAGGATTGATGGAGATTTGGGAAATCCACCCTAGCAGATCTTCTGGTTATAACGAAGCTAGGGAAAGAGTACAATAAGAAAGAATTTTAATTGATGCCGGGTAGCATATTCAGTTGTAAACCAAGCTCTGATACCCCTGGGAAATGACTACATGATGGTAAAGGGAGTAGCTGACCAAAGAGAAAAGGCATATTTTTGCAAACTTTTGAAATACAAATTGGGGAAACAATGGGGTATACACCAATTCCTGTACATGCCCCATTTCCCCGAAGGCACTCTTGGGGAGATATTTACTAGGACAATTAGGGGCTGTGATTAAATTTGAAAAAGGAGAAACTACTTTGGATGTAAATGATCAACAATACATACAAATAATGAGCTTATCTCTAGCTAATGTGCCCACAGGAGGAAAGGTCGACAAGGAAATTACGAACCAGGTATACCCTGAGGTATGGGTCACTGGTGTGCCCAGAAAAGCAAAGAATGTTCCACCTGTCGAGGTCAAATCAAAGAAGGGCGACAGCCGGTAAGAATTAAAGAAGATCCCCTAAAGAGAGAAGACAGGGAAGAAATTCAGCCAATACCTGCCTGTAAGCCTGATGGATCATATCAAGTGGTCCAGGACTTATGAGCTGTAAATAAAATAATAAAGACCTCTCTCCGGTGGTGGCAAACCCATATACTCTATTGACTGTATTGACACCTGAACTAACTTAGTTTACCATTTTAGACCTAAAGGATGCCTTCTTTTGCCTCCCTCTCCATGAGGCCAGCCAGAAAATATTTGTATTTGAAGGGGAGAAACACAAAAGTGGATGCAGAAATTGGCTTACTTGGACAGTATTACTGCAGAGTTCAGAACAGCCCTACTGTATCTGGCAATCAACTTGCAAAAGATCTTGAGTCCTGAGAAGCCCCGTCTGAGGAAGAAAAACTGTTACAGTATGTGGACGATATTCTGATTGCCACCTGGACGAGGGACGCTTGCATGACCTGGACGGTGAGTCTATTGAATTTTCTAGGACTCCAGGAATATCAGGAATCCAAAAAGAAGGCCCAGATAATGCAGCGCAAGATGCATTTACCTGGGCTACAAAGTCAGTGCTGGACAGAGGATTTTGGGAAAAACCCCAAAAGAGGCAATATGCAAACTCCAAGACTGCAAACAGTGAGAGTGTTCTGAATTTTCCTGGCAATGACTGGCTGGTGCTGACTTTTGATAGACTGCTTGTTAAACTCCTGTACACACTAAAAACCACTGAAAAGAAACACCTTCAAAGGAATAAAGAAGCTATGCAGGCCTCTGAACTACTGAAAAAGGCCCTGATGTCAGCTCCAGCCTTGGGACTCCCAGATGTGAGTAAGCCATTTTTTTTCTCCTCTAACATTGGCACAGGATCCGGGCCCGTATCACCGAGCAGTTGCATACTTTCCAAGCAATTGGCCGCAACTGTAAAAGGTTGGCCTGGATGCCTGTGAGCGGTTAAAGCCATAATATTAGATATCCAGGAAGCCTGAAAATTCACCCTGGGCCAGAGAATGATTATGTTGGTGTCCCATACAATATCTGCTGTATTGGAAGTGAAAGGTGGACACTGGCTTTCCATACAATGATTCTTGAAATACCAGACTGCAATGGTAGAAAATTGTAATTACTAACATTGTCAATTCAGCCTCTTTTCTTAGCGGAAACACAGGGGAACCAGTACATCATGACTGACTGGAAACTATTGAGGCGATATACTCGAGCCATCTGGACTTGAAGGACAGTCCTATGGAAAGTGCTGAAGATTGTTTCATGGATGGGAGCAGTTATGTCCTAAGCAGTAAAAGACATGCTGGATATGCCAAATGCATGGAAATGGGCCAAATCGGGAAAGGCAACGGGCCTGGATGACAATGGCAAATTGATTTTTTAGAACTTCCAGGAAAAGGGGGGTATTGATATTTGTAAGCACAAATCGATACCTTTTCAGGTTGGCCAGAGGCATTCCCTACCAGAACAGCCAAGGCTTGAGAGGTATCCAGACATTAACACAAGAGATAATACACCGTTTTGGGGTTCCAGTGACCCATCTGTCACTTTGAGATCCATCTGAACGCTAATCAGAAGGCCCTACTCGTATATATTGGCCTAGGTTTTGTGTGTTTAAGAACTGCTTGTATTTCTATAGTAATAGATGAGACAATTACAGATAGCGAGAATCATTCTAATTTTTGCATTTGTAATTTTGTTAAGTTTGTCGAGTGTGACTATTCTTACTTAGCACCAGTCATATCTTACCAGTCGATAAAGTCTGATTACATTATGTATCACAAATTATCGCCTGTACTTATTGGAATGAATCTTATATTGGTAAAACAATTAATGAAACATGTGGATCTGATCAAGATCTTGAATGAAGTCCAAAAAAGTTGGATAAAGACCCTGAAAACAGTCCACCATGACACAGAGGAAATGAGCAGGGTCCTGAAACGGGTAAGAGAATATACAAATCATCATTAACGGGACATGCAATTTGGATGGTCCCCCACTGCGACTGGCATTCTAAATAAGTTTTGTTGCCCAATTATTGTCCTGTTGATGTTAGTTTTAGTTAGCTTTGTTTTCTCCACTGTGTGATTTGTTTGGAACTGGAGAATGCTACAACGACTAACAATTTTGACTTCTATGTCTAGTGCTCATGAGAATGCATTGAAAGGTATTTTTCAAGCAAAATACTATCCAGTTCCCCTTCAAAAAGTAGATGATGTGTGAGGCAAACGAATTTGCCTGAGTTTAAAAGACAGGGGGGAATTGATATGCAGGCATATGATATAGGGGAAAAAGTTAGAAAAATGTAGAAGGCTTAGCTCATTGAAATACGCGCTGTCTGCTAGAAAAGACCTTGAAGACCCTGGATGTTGATAAGGGAGGAGCTCTTTCACAGACATTCACTGATAAGGGAAGGCTGGAATGTGCCCAACAGCAGAAAGCTGACAGCACCTGTCTCTGCCGTCTTAGTGCTCCATCCCAATACTAAGGAATCTAGAGCAGGAAATGAGGAATAAGAAACGGATTAATGAATGGCTTAGGGACTGGTGTGAGAAGAGGGGCTTTGGGTTCTTTAATCATGGGGAGGCCCACGCACCCCCAGGCTTTCTTACCAGGGATGGGACACGCCTGTCTCCTAGGGGTACAAAAGCCCTCACCAAAAACCTAGTTAAGCTCATAAATCGAGCTTTAAACTAGATGTGAGGGGGGAGGGGATGGGGACCTTCAAGTCCTTCTTCCCTATAAAATGTCTCTACAATTTCCCCATTTTGTTTTTCATCTAAAGAATTTAGGTGGAACATACGATTAACTTGACGTTGTACACACTGTAACACACAGGGGATAATTGTAAAAACAATTAACACCATTAAAAATAACGTTCCTCCTTTGACCAACAATTCTTGTACCCATTCTGTTATCCCAAACCCTGCTAGCCAATTATTTTAAAATCCTTGTTCATGCGTCAATTGTTTTGTCATACCTTGTAATTTATTTATGGCTTTATGTATTTGGAATGATTTGACAAATTCATATAACACACTCCTCCTAATTCTTCACTTCCGTGGCTTGGACTAATAATAAAAAATCTATTGCTGCTCTATTCTGAAGCATGGCATGTCTTATGGAATCTACATCAACTGTAAGTGCTGTCAATACTTTTGAAGTTAAATTCACCTGTTTTCCAAACCAACAACTCAATCTATCTAATGTGCTCAATGCTTTGGCTACTCCTACTTGTGGTGTAAAATGAGCAGCTAAAATTCGGCAAGTACGACCCCAATTCTGCACCTGACTATTACAATTTACATCATAAGTGACAGTATGTTTAGCTCAAGTTTTGTTTCTTTTCTTTTGTGTTGCTGTAATAGTTGTTGCATAGATGGCATAAACATGGTTATCCACTGTAGAATATGGGGTCCCCTCTAGGTCTTGTGGGGATTCCTGACCAGGCTCGATCACCACATATCAGGAAAATACCAGGTGGTAATTTCTTTGGACTACAAATTGTATTAATTTCTATGGTTTCTTTTCCTCCTTCCATGATAAACAAATTGGTAGCTAGAAGATCCTACCCAACTTCCTGGGGCTTCCTGTTTATACCAAAATACACAGCTCCCATTTTTCAGTGATCCTAACAGTCCTGACTCCTGAGGCTCCAAGCCAGTGTATTTTAAACAGTATCAAGTTTTTGACATATGTGGTATTACGTACTTTGAGGGTCAAGTTATCGTTTACAAAAGGCTTGAAACTCAAATAGTTTCTTTGTGTTAACAGTAATCCTACCAGACCCGTTCTAAACAGATCTCCTGGAGTGGCTAAAGAGAAACAAAATGAGTCTTGACCTGTCACATTTGCAAATGTTATCCATGCATTCTTTCAAGAATCAATTGCCCAGGGACCTCCTTTAACTACCACCCATAGGATTAAGAGCATCTATAATGTTAACATCCTCCTCATTCTTGTCGGCTGCTGTCGTAGCTGGGGCTTCACAGTCATCATGCAGCAACACGGGCTTAATCCACCTCGCTGGTGCCCCAAATGGTCCTGTATCTGTTAAAATACAAGCATAACCTTGCCCCCATGTTAATAGCTTATACGGACCCGTCCATTGCCCTTCTCTGTTTTTCAATAGCACTTTCACATTTTCTTGTACTTGCTCTGTTTTTGACAACATGGTTTGCACATGCTTCAACATGGGCACAATTGGATCATCTCCTGCTAATTGCAAAAAATTCATGAAATCTTGCACCTTCATCACTCTGTTTTGCAGTGTCTCTCCTGATTCCCCCCTGTTTTGTTTTGCTAACAACGTTTTTACCGCCTGATATGTACGCTCAATAATGGCTTGGCCAGTGGGGGAATGCAGGATTCCCATTTTATGTGATACATCCCACTTGCTTAAAAAGGTCTGTGTATTCTGTGAAACATGTGACAGTCTATTATCTGTTTTGATTAACTGCGGAATCCCTAAAGTGGCAAAAGCTTGTCTAAAGTGTGTCTGTACATGGTGTGATGTTTCCCCTGATAGTGCGGTCAATACAACTGCTATTGAGTATGTGTCTATAGAAACGTACATATTTCAGTCTTCCTAATTCTGCAATGTGAGTCACATCAGCTTGCCATAACTGCAATGATTTTAATCCTCGTGGGACCACCGCGAATGATGGACATTTGGTAACTTGTTGACAATCTGGACAGGCTTGCACAATTGCTTTTTCCTCTGCGATAGGTACATTGAACTGTCTCCTTAATACTTTTGCTGACTGATGAAAAAAGTCATGAGAAATTCATGCCTGCTGCCGCAAATCAGGCGTTGGTTGCGATGCTAAAAAACCAGGTTCCGTTAACTTGTCTGCTCTAGCATTTCCTTCAGTGCAAAACCCTGGCAAACTGGTGTGACTCCTATGATGACATGCATAATACATTGCCCTTCGCTGATTCAACAACTGTAAGAGCTGTTTTAATAACTCAAAGAATTGCTGATTTGAAGCCTCTTTCAGAATTGATCTTTCCATTCTTTGCACAATTCCTGCTACATAGATTGAATCAGTGATAATGTTCAAAGGTTGGTCAGGCCATTTATTAAAGGCCTCGACCACCACCTTTAACTCAACAGTTTGTGGAGATGCTTGTATTAAAAATGTTACATTTCTCCATTATTTTCCCTCCAACCATACAATTACCACTTTTCCCGTTCTTCCAATTCCATCTATAAAAACAGTCTGGCCTTGCACCGTCACCGGCCTTAACTCTGTTCTCTTCAATAACTCGATTCTCTAAAAAAGTTATGAACTTACTCCTAGGATGATGTGTCTTTAATTGTCCTGTATAATTTTCCAATGCCACTTGCAATGCTAAATTGTTTTGCAAATACCACTGTAAATATTCTTCTTTCAGGGGAAATCTTTAAGGATTAACTCTGCTTATTCAGCTGCATCCAGCGATAGGACGGTGAGTTCTGTGGTGGGGGTGGCCATTAAAAAGGCGGCTGGGTGCTTCCCTGAGTGGGGAAAAGCCTAAAAACGTCGATCGGGAGGTCGGCGCTGGGCTCCTGGGGAGCGGCCGGTCCCGTGCGGTACCTGACGGGAGGGGGTGGTCCCGGAAGCTTTCGCGGGGGATTTAAACGGGCCTTAGGGAGCACAGCGACTGGAGCACAGGTGAAGAGGAGCGGGGCAAAGAGGTGAAGGGCACATTAAACAGGGCAGTTTGAGCGGCAGTTTGAGTGGGAAGGGCTGAAGCACAGTCGGAAGAGATTGAGGAAAATGGTGGATACCCGACAAAAGACTAAGGCCGCACCAAGCGTGATGGAGGCTGCTACCCAGACGGAGCCCCAGTGGGCACATGCAGCTACCCAGACCCTGGGCTGCAGACAGTGCCCCCCTCCCATAGCGGCTCATGCCTCTGGCACTGGCTCCACCTGTGGAAGCTGTGCTCGGGTGGAGGAACTCCTCTGTATGGTGGAAGTACTTAGAAAAGAAGTGGATAGGCTGAGGACCATCAGGGAATGTGTGAGGGAGATAGATGAGTGGAGCAGGGCCCTCTCACAGGCTGCTGGAGCTACTGTGGCTTAGCACCACCCACCGGTAAGCTGCAAGGCCAGGAGAGACAGAGATGGGGAATGGCAGCAGGTTCCTGTCCGGAGAAGGAAACCTGCTTCCCCCACCCAGGTATTAAACCCGCAGATCTCTCTGGGGAAGAAATATGAGGTGCTGAGTGTGCATCCAATCCCTAAAGATGAATTGGGTTGCACCCACAGACTGGAAACTTTTCCAAAATTCCATCATCCTGCTACAGCCTTAAAAACATCCTTGGTTAAAAAGAAGAGGAGAGTGATTGTCTTGGGGGATTCCCTTCTCAAAGGAACGGAGGGTCCCATCTGTAGGCCGGACCTGCTCCATAGGGAGGTCTGTTGCTTGCCGGGAGCATCAGTGAGGGATGTTAGTAGAAAGATCCCTTCCCTGGTCAAAGACACGGACTACTACCCGCTCTTAGTTTTTCAAGTTGGTAACGAAGAAATAGAACGTAGAAGGCCTAAAGCCATTAAAAGGGACTTCAAGGCACTTGGGAGAATGATCAAGGGCTCTGGGGCACAGGTAATATTCAACTCCATCCCAATACTAAGGAATCAGGAGCAAGAAATGAGGAATAAGAAATGGATTAATGAATGGCTTAGGGACTGGTGTGAGAAGAGGGGCTTTGGGTTCTTTAATCATGGGGAGGCCCATGCACCCCCAGGCTTTCTTACCAGGGATGGGACACGCCTGTCTCCTAGGGGGACAAAAGCCCTCACCAAAAACTTAGTTAAGCTCATAAATCGAGCTTTAAACTAGATCTGAGGGGGGTGAGGATGGGGACCAGGCAGGATGGGAGTGAGCCTGGAGGTGAGACTTCAGTGGCAAAGGGGTGGTGTGCTGGCAGCACCTGCCGGTATTTCACCACTAAGCAAGAGGGGGTGAGTGCAGCTGAGGATGGTAGGCAGCAAACTGGCACTGTGGCCTTAGTTAAGTCAAGGACCGCTCAGTTGGGGAGGAGACCTATTGCGAAGGCTGAAGCTACGCCTGCCCAGCTGAAGTGCATTTACACTAATGCACGCAGCATGGGAATTAAGAAGGAGGAGCTGGAAGCTGTGGTAGGGCAAGGAGACTACGATGTCGTTGCCATTGCGGAGACGTGGTGGGATGACTCGTACAACTGGAGCATATCCATGGTGGGGTACAAACTCTTTAGGAAGGACAGGAAGGACAGAAGGGGAGGTGGGGTAGCCCTCTATGTTAGAGAGGGCTTTGATACCTTCGAACTGGACTACGGTCAGGATGGGACTGAGTGCCTGTGGGTGAAAATCAGAGGAGCCCATGGGCAGGAAGGGATTGTGATGGGAGTCTGCTATAGACCACCCAGCCAAGAAGAAGCAGCTGATGAGCTCTTCTATAAACAAATGAGTGTAGTCTCAAGATCGCTACCTCTAGTCCTTGTGGGAGACTTCAATTTCCCAGATATAGGCTGGGAGTATAATACAGCAGAAAGGAAGCAGTCCCGGAGGTTCCTGGAGTGTGTGGAAGACAACCTCCTCACACAGCTGGTGAGCGAACCAACAAGGGACGGTGCCCTCCTGGACCTGCTGTTGGTGAACAGAGAAGGACTGGTGGGGGATGTGAGGGCTGGAGGACGCCTGGGGCAGAGCGATCATGAGACAATAGTGTTTTCGGTGCAGGGTGAGATGAAGAAGGTGGAGGTTAGTAGAAGAGTCGCCCTCAAATTTCAGAGAGCAGACTTTGGACTGTTCAAAAGGCTGGTCCGAAAAGTCCCATGGGAGGAGCTCCTTGAGGGCAAAGGTGTCCATGAGGGCTGGGCACTCTTCAAGAAGGAATTCCTAGCAGCTCCGGAGAAAGCCGTCCCCAAGTTCCGGAAAAGTAGCCGGCGGGGTAAGAAACCAGCATGGTTGAGTAGGGAGGTCCTAAGAGACATCAATAGGAAGAGGAAGGTCTACGACCTCTGGAGGAAGGGGCAGGCATCCTGGGTGGACTATAGGGAGGAAGTGAGAATGTGCAGGGAAAACGTCAGGAGGGCTAAGGCCCAACTAGAAATGCAATTGCCCAAGACTGTGAAAGAAAACAAAAAGTCTTTCTACAAATACATCAACAGTAAAAGGAGGGCTAGGGAGAATCTCCAGTCCCTAGTAGATGCAGAGGGAACAACAGTAACAGGGGACGAATACAAGGCTGAAGTGCTCAATGCCTACTTTGCCTCGGTCTTTAACAGTAAGGAAAATTGTTCCCTCTGTGCACAACCCCAGGGGTTGGAAGAGAAGTATGAGGTTCCCAAGGTCCAAGAGGAGGATTCGCTTGCCCGGCTAGACGCCCACAAGTCTATGGGGCCGGATGGAGTCCACCCAAGAGTTTTGAGGGAACTGGCGCATGTGCTGGCCAAACCCCTCTCCATCATCTTCCAACAGTCCTGGATGACTGGGGAGGTTCCGCTGGACTGGAGGCTGGCTGATGTCGTGCCCATCTATAAGAAGGGGCGCAGGGAGGATCCGGGGAACTACAGGCCTATCAGTCTGACCTCGGTACCGGGGAAAGTCATGGAGCGGGTGATCTTGAGTGCTATCAAGAAGCACTTGCAAGAGAACCAGGTGATCAGGCCCAGTCAACACGTGTTCATGAAAGGCAGGTCTTGCCAGAGTAATCTGATCACCTTTTATGACCGAGTGATTAGATAGACTCTTGGACGAGGGAAGGGCTGTGGATGTGGTCTTCCTGGACTTAAGTAAAGCCTTTGATACTGTTTCTCATAGCGTTCTGCTTCGGAAACTGTCGGCCTCTGGCCTGGACGGGTGCACACTCTCCTGGGTGGAAAACTGGTTGAACGACCGGGCCCAGAGGGTGGTGGTAAATGGAGTTAAATCCAGCTGGAGGCCAGTGACAAGTGGGGTTTCCAGGCCTCAGTCCTGGGTCCAGTCCTGTTTAATGTCTTTATCAATGACCTGGATGAAGGCATTGAGTCCTCCCTTAGCAAGTTAGCAGATGACACTAAGCTGAGTGGATGTTTTGATCTGCTGGAGGGTCGGGAGGCTCTGCAAAGGGATCTGAACAGGCTGGACTGCTGGGCTGAGACCAACGGCATGAGGTTTAAGAAGGCCAAATGCCGGGTCCTGCACTTGGGGCACAACAACCCTAAGCAGAGCTACAGACTAGGAGAAGCCTGGCTGGAAAGCTGCCAGGAGGCGAGGGACCTGGGTGTGTTGGTTGACAGCCGACTGAACATGAGCCAGCAGTGTGCTCAGGTGGCTAAGAAGGCCAATGGTATCTTGGCTTTTTTCAGAAATGGCGTGACCAGCAGGTCCAGGGAGGTTCTCCCTCTGTACTCAGCACTAGTGAGACTGCACCTCGAGTACTCGAGTTCATTTCTGGGCCCCTCACCACAACAAGGATGTTGAGGCTCTGGAATGAGTCCAGAGAAGAGCGATAAAGCTGGTGAAGGGGCTGGAGAACAGGCCTTATGAGGAGAGGCTGAGAGAGCTGGGTTTGTTCAGCCTGGAGAAGAGGAGGCTGAGGGGAGACCTTATTACTCTCTACAACTACCTGAAGGGAGGTTGTGTAGAGGAGGGTGCTGGCCTCTTCTGCCAAGTGACAGGGGACAGGATGAGAGGGAATGGCCTCAAGCTCCGCCAGGGGAGGTTCAGTCTTGAGATAAGGAAAAATTTCTTCATGGAAAGGGTCGTTAGGCATTGGAACAGTTTGCCCAAGGAGGTGGTTGACTAGCCTTCCCTGGAGTTGTTTAAGGTGAGGGTGGATGAGGTGCTTAGGGGCGTGTTTTAAGGATTGGTGTGAATGGTTGGACTCGATGATCTGGTGGGTCTCTTCCAACCTGGTGATTCTATAATGCTGTCTGGCTCACACCCTCTCAACTCTAAAATTCTTTCTCTACCTCTAATTATCAGCATGGGAAAAGCTTCAGGTCTGGTTACTATTGTTTTGTTCATTTGATGTTTAACAAACAACCAGTCTGTAATTCCCAATTTATCATTTTCCGCTCTATCCTCCAGCCATTGCATTACAATTCTCACAGGCTGAACTTCATCATTAATTAACAGTAAATGCACAGGCTGTTCAAACACCACTCAATGTGCTTGTCGCTGTTCAATGTCCTTCTCAATTTGCTCTAATGCCCATTCTGCCTCTTTTGTCGATTTTCGTCGGGCATTCAAATCTATACCACCCTTCAATAAGTTAAATAAACGTTTTAACGCCTGATTATCTATTCCCAGCAATGATCGTACCCAGCTGATATTTCCCAACACCTTTTGCACATCGTTTAGTGTTTTGATGTCAACCTGTACTGTCAACTTTTGTGATACAACAGTTTTATCGAACATTTTCCAACCCAAATATTTCCATGGTGGTTGGGTCTACACCTTCTCTGGGGCTATGGATAACCCTAATTGTTGTAAATATTTTACAAACCGTATTTGACATTGTTCAAGTTGATCCTGTCTCGCTATCAAAATGTCATCCATATAATGATGGACTATTAAATGTGCATGTTGTCATCGAAAAGGTTCCAGTGCCTTGGCCACATATTGTTGACAAATTGTCAGTGAGTTCTTCATGCCTTGTAGCAATACTACCCATTGATATCTTTTTATAGACGCTTGCTTATTCATTTCAGGCACTGAAAAGGCAAACTTGTCGCTATCCTCTGGACAAATAGGTATAGTAAAAAAACAATCTTTGAGATCTATGACCAAAATGTTCCAATGTCTCAGAATCATCATTGGTGATGGTAGTCCTGGCTGTAATGCTCCCATATCTTCCATTACTTCTTTGATCTTTCGCAAGTCATGTAATAGTCTCTACTTGCCTGATTTCTTCGGGATCATGAACACTGGTGTATTCCATGGACTGACAGGCTCTTTAACATGACCAAGTTCCTATTGCTCTAAAATTAACTGTTGTAAAATTGTGACCTTTTCTTTTGATAGTGGCCACTGATCTACCCAGACTGGTTTATCTGTTTTCCACTTCAGCTTGAGTGTCAGTCACTGACCAGTGGCCATTACTGAAAAGGAGTCTTTGCTGGCATACTGATGACACATTTCAATTGTGATAACAGATTCCTCCCCATGAGGTTCGTGGGGATTACCACCACATAAGATCTGGTGAAACAACACCCACCATCGGGCAACACAAAAGTCACGGTCTTTTGGCTCATCCTTGTTTCACGCACAAAGCCTCTGACTCCTGTCAATGTTCCATCTGATGCCGATAGAGGCCAATCAGAAGGCCAGTGTGATTTTGCTATCACCGTGACGTCAGCTCCAGTGTCAACCAACATCTCTATTTCTTTTCCATCTCCTTTTTCGGTCATGGTTATAAGACCTCGCAAGACCATTTGCACCAAAATTTTTGGTTTCTGATTTTGAACTCTCATTGCCCATAACTACTGTTTTTCCTGAGCCATCAGTAAATATTGTAGGGCCATCAACCAGTTGCTCTCTACATAAAGACTTCTGTTCTATTTGTAATGTTTGTAAAGAGGAAAACAATTTATAACTTGGTAAATGGATATCAATACTTCCTGGATAATCTGTTAGAGCTACTTGTAAATTCAAAATATTTGCCATGTACCACTTAACATATTCTTTTGTCATTGGGATATAAATGATTGTTGGGTCCTGAGTTGTCGCTCAGCATAGTTAACATCCTGTTTCTTTACTCTTGATTTTAAGATATCTAGTGCACTCCCCACCTCCACGGACAGCAAAAACCCCATTATTCCCGAGTTCCCAATTGCTCAGCTTTTTTCAAGGCTCTTATTCATCCGGACTGCTTCAGTGCTCCACACAGGCCAAAATTCATCCAACTGGGCGTCACTACGGCCACTTCTGTCCATCAGATATGACCCTGAATATCAGGGTTTGGCCTGAGAGGTGTGGGTCCCTCTCAAGTTGGGTGCCATTTGTAGCGATTAAGGCATGGACTCCATCAATGAGGCAACAATCGAGATCAACTTTATTTAGAGAATGCAAACCTTATATAGTGCCTCTGTATCCAGTAACAGCTATCCCTGTGAATTTCCACCCGTGAGAATCACTCAGCACAGCAACAGAGTGCAACCCCTGTTTTCCACAGATGTGCCCCTTATCTTCATGTTTTCCACCTAGTGCATTCCTTTCCTATTAACCCATGGATCTTAATAAAGATTCCAAGGTCTTAACAAGCTACCAATCATGAGAATATCGGCTGTTTGTTCTGTGCTTGCCACTAATAATGCAGGTACACCAAGGCATCAGCCATTTGTTGATCTGTGAATAAGAAGTGTCAGACAAGAAATTTTGCAAGCTCACTTTGAAATAATAAAAAGCTTTGCATTTCAGAAAGCTCTCATACTCCTCTGAGGATTATTTTGTATACTTTAATTATCATAATTTAATTTTTAATCACATTTCTTTTGCTGCCCTCAGCACTCACAGGGTTTATAGCAGTTTCATAGAGTCATAGAATATTTTGGAAGGGAATATCTGCTTGTTAGACCATATGGTGTGTGAGTTAGGAGGATTACCCCCTCACACCTGCCAGTGAATAAACGCATACCTGCTTTATAACCCTTAACGGAGTTATAGAGTTTGATTCCGCAAAACAATTTTGCACCCTAGATGGACACACTCTGTATCCGGTTGCAGGACCAGTGGGGAGCAGGACGTTCTAGGTGCCACCAGACTATTTCTCCAGAGAATCTCCTATCCCCATCCGATTGTTGCAGGGAGAGAGATCAGTGGGAGGACAAGGTATGTGACTTGGGGATACGGATACCTGCAGGGGAAGTAGGGGATGAGTCTGTAAGTTGTGTATGGGACATGCAAAGATGAGGAGCTAGATTGCTCGCCCCTGGGAAGTGGAAAGAGGGGATGAGTCTGTAAGCCATGCATGGGATGCCACACGCGATGACACGGAGCTAGATTGCTCGCCCCTGGAATTGTTGGGCCCAACGGGACGCGTAGTGAGGTGAGCTGTGGGGTTCCTGTAGCTTGTCAAGACCTTGTAAGGCATCTGAAGCTGGGGATAGCTATCATTGTATTTTAAGTGTTGTATGTGCCCGGTACTGTGTGTGGTTTGGATATCCATAACATCAGAAATTGTGGATCCAGTTCGATGGGTCATAACTAACACTGTGTGAGTTGGGCTGGCTCTGAAACAAATGGCTGTGTGTTTGAGACGCAGCATTGACGTGAAGTGAGCAAGGAGTTCTGATTGTTCTGTGTTGTTAATTTGTTCTGTGTTCCGTGAATTGTTTAATGTATGATGGAGGGCTGGAGTTTGGCAGGAATTTAAAACTTTACACACTACTGGGGAGTGAAGCGGGCACGCTGGGGTGGGCTTGAGCTGCTGACCTGTGCCACCAAGGAGTTTCAAGTACTATGCAGGTAAAACTAGGCAGGACAGCTTGCTCACTCTGAAAAGCAAGGGGCGCTGTCAGAGACAAAGTGCTTGAAGCTTCAAACATTTATAAAACTTACAAATTAGTTTTGAAAATATCTAGCAAAAAGGAAAAGAAAAAAAATGGAAAAACCCAGCCTTGCGGCTTTGTGTGTGTATGGGTGCCCCTCCTTCTGCTTCTTTGCTGAGTCTGCGGGAGTGAACCATGTTATCTCTGTAGGGAGATACTGGGTTATGAACAATTCTATTTGCATAAGAATAATGAGCAAACCAGCTATTGTAGGGATTCCTAAACAGGCTTTATTAAAAGATGGGAGAAATGATCCTTAAAATTAGTGCCAACTACTGATTAATCCAAAATTTGTTTTGTGATTTTTTCTGCAGACAGTTTTATTGTGTATAACTGGGCAACAATACATTCAGGTTTGGTATATGTGTGCATATATTATGTTTATCAGTAACGTAGGAAAGGTTGAACTACCACCTAACTGGCAAGGACAAAACTTAATGTAATTTAATGGAAAGCATGATCAGTAGTGGAAAAGAAAGTTTGGTTCCAGAAATCCGGGACCTTGAAGGGAAAGACCAGGAATGGGTTAAAGAACAGGGTAAAGAAAGGTTTTAGTGAAAACTGAGAAAGTAAGAGGTGAAACTAAGGAAAAGGCAAACTAAAGAAACTAAAAATGGAAAACAAAAAGAGCCCTCTGGAGCGTGTATAAACACATTGGAAGGATGTTGTTTGGAACTGGGAGCACTGAAAACAAAAAGACCCTTATTAAATATTGTAATCAATGCTGGCTGCTTTACAAATTTGATGATGGGGCAAAGTGGCCACTTAATGAGACAACAGATTATAACACCCTCTTACAATTAATATTGATTTTGAGGAGAGAAGGAAAGTCCAATGAGGTGTCATACGAGGATATGTTTTTAACCCTCCGTAAAAATACGGAGTCGCAAAGGGACTGTGGAATTGTGCCCTCACGGGACCTTCTGGCATTTGCCCTTGAGCGAGAAAATAACAAGGAATATGGAGGTAAACTGAGGCGGTGTTGTTCAGTGTGCAGCATTGGACAAAAGTGCACAAAGTTAAACAAAACTCACCAGGCACCAGAACAGGATCTAACTGATCTGTTTAAGCCTCCCCCTCAATCACAGGAACAGGATGACGACTCGGAAAGGACTCCCACTCCTCTGGATAGCCCTGTATCCTCCCGCATGACATAAAGTCTGCTCCAATGGTCCTGCAGGCACCTCTCCAGGATGCAGTAGGACCTGATGGAGGGCCAATGCTAATCAAGGTACCTTTTCCACCGTCAATTTTGAAGCATGGAAAGGGTTGCATGTGACTACCGGAATGATCCGGTAAGTTTAGCCCATCATTTTCAATTTATTATAAAATAGCACAACTCCTATAGGGTCATTCTACAGTTATTATTGGAGTGTTTGACAGAGACTGAGAAACACTTAAACAGTCTTAAAGACTGTGGGGCATATGGCCGAAGATTATTATAAATGAGAATGGGTGGACGTTAAAGATTGTTTCCCTCTTCAAGACCCAGGAATGCAAACAGGAATGCACATAAAGAAAGGCTGCAAGCATATCAAGGGTGGATTCTGGAAGGCATGGAGAGAGCCATTCCCGAAACATTAAACTCGTCAGTATTATATGCAGTTAAACAAGGTCCTTCCAAGTCACCATCTGAGTTCCTGGATTGATTAAGGGACACAATGTACCACAGCACACCGCTGGATCCTGGGTCAGAAGTAGTTTCTTTGTTCTTGGATCACTCAGCAGGGGACATCATGCGTAAATTTCAAAAGCTGTACTCCATAGGAGATAGGAACCTGCAAGTATTGTTGAATGAGGTGAAAAAAAAATGAAAGAGATTGGAATAATCAGAAAGGACAGATAGTGGCCCATGTAAAGGAGATCCTCTGGCTATAATGAAGCTAGGGAAATAGTAAAATAAGGTAGATTTTTAATTGATGCTGGGGCAACATATTCAGTTGTAAACCAAGCTTTGATAGCCCTGGGAAATGACTACATCATGGTAAAGGGAGCAACTGGCCAAAGAGAAAAGGCATATTTTTGCAAACTTTTGAAATATAAATTGGGGAAACAATGGGTTATACACCAATTCCTGTACATGCCCCATTTCCCCAAAGGCACTCTTGGGAAGAGATTTATTAGAAATATTAGGGGCTGTGATGAAATTTTTAAAAGGAAAAATTACTCTGGAGGTAAAGGATCAACAATACATACAAATAATGAGCTTATCTCTAGCTAGCGTGCCCACAGGAGGAAAGGTTGACAAGGAAATTACGAACCAGGTATACCCTGGGGTATGGGCCACTGTTGTGCCCAGAAAAGCAAAGAATGCTCCACCTGTTGAGTCAAATCAAAGAAGGGCGGCAGCCGGTGAGAATTAAATAATAACCCCTAAAGAGAGAAGACAGGGAAGGAATTTGGCCAATACCTGTCTGTAAGCCTGATGGATCCTACCAAGTGATCCAGGACTTATGAGCTGTAAATAAAATAATAAAGACCTCTATCCGGTGGTGGCAAACCCATATACTCTCTTGACTGTATTGACACCTGAACTAATCTAGTTTACCACTTTAGACCTGAGGGATGCCTTCTTTTGCCTCCCTCTCCATGAGGCCAGCCAGAAAATATTTGTATTTGAAGGAGAGAATCTCAAAAGTGGATGCAGAAATCATCTTACTTGGACAGTATTACTGCAGAGTTCAAAACAGCCCTACTATATCTGGCAATCAACTTGCAAAAGATCTAGAGTCCTGAGAAGCCCCGTGTGAGGAAGAAAATCTGTTACTGTACATGGACGACATCCTCATTGCCACCAGGACGAGGGACGCTTGCATGACCTGGACGGTGAGTCTACTGAATTTTCTAGGACTCCAGGGATATGGGAATCCAAAAAGAAGACTCAGATAATGCAGCACAAGATGATTTACCTGGGCTACAAAGTCAGTGCTGGACAGAGGACTTTGGGACAAGCCCGAGACTGCAAACAGTGAGAGTGTTACAAATTCTCCTGGGAATGACTGGGTGGTGCTGACTGTGGATGGACTGCTTGTTAAACTCCTGTACACACTAACAACCACTGAACAGAAACACCATCAAAGGAATAAAGAAGCTATACAGGCCTCTGAACTGCTGAAAAAGGCCCTGATGTCGGCTCCAGCCTTGGGACTGGATGTGAGTAAGTCATTTTTTCTCCTCTAATATTGGCACGGGATCCGGGCCCGTATCGCCGAGCAGTTGCATACTTTTCCAAGCAATCGGCCGCAACTGCAAAAGGTTGGCCTGGATGCCTGTGAGCGGTTACGGCTGTAATACTAGATATCCAGGAAGCCCGAAAATACACTCTGGGCCAGAGAATTATTATGTTGGTGTCCCACACAATATCTGCTGTATTGGAAGTGAAAGGTGGACACTGGCTTTCCCTACAAAGGTTCTTGAAATACAAGACTGAAATGGCAGAAAATTGTAGTTACTAACATTGTCAATTTAGCCTCTTTTCTTAGTGGAAACACAGGTGTTGCATCTCAACAACCCCCCCCCTGTACCGGACTCTCTCACCACTCTGGCGAGGACCATTGAGACACAGACTCTAATATAGAGGAAGCTCAAAATGGCGACTTTATTGATTGCACAGTCTGCCTTTATAGCCCCGTCCCACAAGAGGCCCTCCTTCATGGGTGTTTCCTGACCTCTGTCATCACTTCCCATGTATCTTCCTGACCTACTCTGCCCACAAATCCCCCTCCCCTTGCAGGAGTAGTGCACGTTGAACAGCAGAGCCATGTTGCATGCCACGCGTACGTGCAAGGAGACATTGAAATGCACAACTCAAATCATTGGAAGCAATAATAGAAGAAGCAAAGCTACAAAACCCCATAGGATCCATTCCTTTAGACTAAATGATGCAAACCAGTCCCATACACCCTGCAAAGCATCAGCCAGAGCATCCCGTCCCCCCCACAAATTGCTCCCCGGCCACCAAGCCGTGATAGCCAGAGTCGCACCCGGCCCCTGTTCTACCGTGTATTATTGGTTAAAGGTAACTGTCCATAAAGCTAGTACTAACACATTATTGGCTGAACTACTGCACACGCCAAGAAACCAAGTTACAGTAAAATGAACGATGTTGATAGTTTTCTTCAATTGTTTTTCTGTCAGCTGGTACTCGCTCTCACTGAACCAGCTCTTGTATTCCTTCCAGCTGCTTATCAGAAGGCTGTCTTTTCTCCTCACTGAACTGGCCTTTGTTTATCTTTCAGTTCTCTGTTTCAAGGCCGCCTTCTCTGTAAAATGTTCCCATAATTTCCCCTTTTCGCTTGTCGATGACTAAAGTGTTCAGGTGAAACATATGATTGACTTGATGTTGTATACACTGTAACACACAGGATAATTGTTAAAGCAATTAACACCATTAAGAATAACCTTTCTCCTCATTCTTAGCAACTGCTTTTGTGGTTGAGGCTTAACAGTTGTCACACAGCAACATTGCTTGTTCCATCTTGCAGGTGCCCAAAGTGGTCCTGTATCTGTGAAAACACAAGCATAACCTCGTCCCATGTTAGTAGCTTATACAGACCTGTCCAGTGCCCATAATAACTGTGTTTCAATAGCACTTTCACATTGTCTTGCACTTGCTCTAATTTTGACGACATGGTTTGCATATGCTTCAACATAGGCACAATTTTATCATCTCCTGCTAATCGCAAAAGATTCATTACATATTGCACCTTCATCAATCTGTTTTGTAGTGTCTCTCCTGATTCCCCCCTGCCATGCAGCACGTAGCATATTTTGTCATCGGGATATAAATGATTGTCGAGTCTTGACCTAATAACTGAATACTTCTTTTTCTTCCCTCAGTGACTATCATTGTGATAAGTTTAAATCTAGTGACTATGTTTCTGTGTGTCGCTCGTTTTTAAGGTTGAAGTGGTAAAATATCTACTCAATAATATGTAATGAATATTTGAATTTCCCTGTATCATTGGCTCAATTATCCCTAAAGGTTGTCTGCACTAGGACCCAGGAGTCGCTGACAAGTGACTCTCGAATGTAGAGTGTTCTCGCAAATTGGCATTCCCTGAGAGAGATAACACTGTTAACTCCTCTGGACTTCTTCAAAGCTGAAAGAAAAAAAAAACTTAGAAAGGAAGGAGAAGGGCCGGGGGGGGGGGTGGGGGGGTGGGGGGTGGAACTCACACACATACAGCTGCAAGGTCAGGCAGTTTTTGTATGTTTTGCTAGGTATTTTAAACTGTTGCCTTCTGAAGCCTTCCATTCCAAAGATCCCCAGGTAATTCTACCTGGTTGCCTGTTTAGTGGATGTTTGAGATCAAAAGGTCCCAGAGATATATTTTCAAGATTAATCAAAACCAATTTGTAAGTCTCACAAATGTTTGAAGTACTTCAAACACACACACACGAACACTCATTTCTCAGCTAGCCGCATACATTCATACAATTGGTTATCACTATTGGATCCACACTTTTACAATGCCACACGGTACCGGGAACATACAACACTTAAAATATGCGCATGCACTATCCAATAAGGCTTATATTGATTTCACGTATGGTAAACCCCCTGTAGTCGGCTGTGGTGTGAAAAGGGCACACATTTGCCCTACTGCATGAACTGCTGGCAGATATAGGCACATCTAAGTCAAATTCCTTGCATACACCCACTGCATCCATCGATTTTCACCAGTGTCTTGCTCTCAAAGGTTCCCAGCCATCAGGGCCAGGCCATATATCAGTAGGTATGGTCCCACCATCCTTGCAGTGCCTTGCAGGGGGTTTGCAAATTAGTACTGGGCACCGTAAAGGCCCAGTAAAGGGGAACCAGTACATCATGACTGACTAGGAACTATTGAGGCAACATACTCGAGACATCCAGACTTGAAGGATAGTCCTATGGGAAGTGCTGAAGATTGGTTCATGGATGGGAGCAGTTCTGTCCTAAGCAGTAAAAGACATGCTGGATATGCCATGATCACTAGTTGAAACAAAACAGAGTTAGGACCTTTACCCATGAATACCTCTGCACAAAAGGCAGAGATAGTTGCTCTGACTTGTGCCTTGGAATTGGCTAAAGGCAAAGCTGCAAATATCTATACAGATTCGAGGTATGCATTCGGAGTTGTACATGCGCATGGAGCAATCTGGAAGGAAAAGGAGTTATTGAACTCACAGGGTAAACACATCAAATATAGACATCCTGAAACTATTGGAAGCAGTCCAGCTCCCTGAGAAGGTAACAACCACGCAAATCAAAGCACACCAGAAAGTGAATTCGGAACTGGAAAGAGGAGATGAGCTGGCAGACAGAGAGGCAAAACAGGCAGCCAAAGGGGAGCCCCAATATACCAAAGAAAATCAAAAGCTCACTGCAGATTTGGAAGGGATGAGTTCTCACCCCACAAGGTAAATTAATCATATGGGTTTTAGTAAAAGAGAAGCATAGAAAAAGGCACTGGGGAGCAGAGGCCCTGTAGAAATGCCTAATTAGAGAAATTGTAGCTAGAAATGTATACATTATTGTGAGACAAGTGACTCAGCAGTGTGATATTTGCCTCCAGACTAATCCCAAAAATACCCCCACAATGGAAATGGGCCAAATCGGGAAAGGCAACGGGCCTGGGCAACAATGGCAAATTGATTATTTTAGAACTTCCAAGAAAAGAGGGGTATTGATATTTGAGAGTACTAACCAATACCTTTTCAGGTTGGCCAGAGGCATTCTCTACCAGAAGAGCCAAGGCTCGAGAGGTAACCAGAACATTAATACAAGAGATAACACACCATTTTGGGGTTCCAGCGACCCATCTGTCACTTTGAGATCCATCCGAACACTAATCAGAAGACCGTACTCATATATATTGGCCTAGGTTGTATATATTTAAGAACTGCTTGTATTTCTATAGTAATCGATGAGACAATCATAGATAGCAAGAATCATTCTAATTTTTGCATTTGTAATTTTGTTAAGATTGTTGTGTGTGACTTTTCTTACTTAGCACCAGTCGTATCCTACTAGTTGATAAAAACCTGATTACAGTATGTTTCACAAGTTATCGCCTGTACCTATTTGAATGAATCTTATACTGATAAAACAATTAATGAAACATCAGGATTTGATCAAAATCTTGGATGAGGTCCAAGAAAGTGGGAGAAAGACCCTGAAAACAGTTCACCATGACATGGAGGAAATGAACAGGGTCCTGAAAAGGGTAAGAGAAGATGCGAACCATCATTGGTGGGACATGCTATTTGGATGGTCCCCCACTGCGACTGGCATTCTAAATAAGATTTGTCACCCCGTTATAATCCTTTTGATGTTAGTTTTAGTTAGCTTTGTTTTCTCTACTGTGTTGTTTGTTTGGAATTAGAGAATGCTACAACGACTTAACAATTCTATGTCTAGTGCACATGAGAATGTGTTGAAAGGTATATTTCAAGCAAAATATTATCCAGCTCCCCTTCATAAAGTAGATCATGTGTGAGGCAAACGAATTTGCCTGAGTTTAAAAGACAGGAAGAATTGATGTGCGGGCATATGATATAGGGGAAAAAGTTAGAAAAACTTAGAAGGCTTAGCTCACTCGCAGACATTCACTGATAAGGAAAAGCTGGAATGTGGACAACAGCAGAAAGCTGACTGCATCCATCTCTGCAGTCTGCACCTGTGCACAGATCGGGTTCAGGGATGATGCATGAGGAAGATGAAGGCTACTTCAGCCCTGAGCCCCAGGCCACGACCACCAGGAGACACTGTTCCTGTGCGAGTATGGAAGAAGCTTCTCAAATCTAATTATAATAAGAAATGGGGAAAGGTCATGAATATGTAATAGGCGTTTATGAATAGGCATGTCTTTACACTATAACTATCTGCTTGTTAGACCATATGGTGTGTGACTTAGGAGGATTACCCCCTCGCACTCACCTGCAAATGAATGCATGCCTACTTTATAACCCTTAACGGAGTTATACAGTTTGATTCCGCAAAGAAGAACAATATATGGCAATCCCCAGAAAAGCAGGGGTGAAGATTTATCAATATATAGATGATGTACTCATAGGAGGGAATCAAATAGAAGAAGTTAGAGAAACTCAAAAGGACATCATCACTCATCTAGAAAGTATAGGGTTGACAATTCTGCCTGAGAAAATACAAACCCCCTCAAATGAGGTAAAATGTTTAGGAATCTGGTGGAAGGGAGGCATGACGTGTATCCCACCAGATACTCTCTCCTCTCTCAATCAAATCAAGATGCCAGAATCAAAGAAAGACTTACAGCATGCACTAGGGTTGCTTGTTTTTTGGAGAAAACACATTCCTGACTTTTCAATTATTGCCAGGCCCTTGTATGACTTATTGAGAAAGAGAGCTCAGTGGGAATGGACTCAGGCCCATGATGAGGCCTTGCAGCTGTTGGTGTTTGAAGTGACTGCCTATCAAGCCCTGGGTCCAATTCACCCGACAGATCCAGTTCAAATTGAATGGGGGGTTTGCCAAGACTGGGCTGTCAATCCATTTGTGGCAAAAGGGTCCAGAGGGTCCTTTTAGGCCCATTGGTTTTTATTCTCATAGTTTTAAAGATGCTGAAAAGAGATATACAACTTGGGAAAAGGGCCTATTTGTCATTAGTGTAGCTCTGAGAGAAGCTGAGCGCACAATCCGGCAGCAACCTATAGTTCTGAGAGGTCCATTTAAAGTGATCAAAGCAGTTTTAGCAGTAACTCCACCCCCTGACAGAGTAGCACAGAGAGCCTCCGTGTGAAAATGGTATGCACAAATAGAACACTATTGTGATTTTTTTTTCTGTGACTGAAGGAGCCACAAAAGTGTTAAATATACAAGATGAGGTAGACCCGGATAGGGAAATACCTGAGCTTTTGTCTGTAATATAAGTAGCTCCTCCATTTTCTGGACAATTGCAAAATGTCTGGTTTACGGATGCCTCGTCAAAGCGAGAGGGGAAAAATTTGGAAATACTGAGCTGTGGCACTTCAGGTAGACACCAAGGAGCAAATCATTACCGGAGGAGAAGGTAGTGCACAAGTAGGAGAACTAATTGCAGATTCGTGTCGTTTGCCGATCAAAGCCTGCAGATACCTTTTAAATTGTTTTTACTTGTTTTTATCTAAGTTTAGGATAGAACCACCTAGAAGTTTCTAGACCCAAACAGCACATGCGCGTTAGGCCTTAAAATCACTTTATAAGGAGGCATGGAAAGAGATTTTCCCTCTGCGCATGCGACCCCCAACTCCGGCAGAGCAAAGCAGCAACCATGTGGACTGCCAAGGCCTCAGACGCTTCTTGGTATTTTGTAAAATGTTGGTATTAGTCCCAATCTTTTATACCCTTAGCATTATAGCGTTGATTCTTTTGTTTTATGTTTGTATAAGGGATTTTTTTCCTCATGAATGTCCGCAATGTAAACTATCATGTTGCCATGCCGACTCATCAGAGGCGTCAGGGGCGGGCCCGGAGGCATCGACGGTCAATGAGTCAGAAGTTTAAAACTGTTTTATAAGATGTTGAAGTTTTGTAGAGTTGATTAGTTTTAGGATAAGATGTTATAGTTTTGTAGGGTTAAGTAGTTTTAAGTTAAGATTTGTGGGTTTGTAAGATGTTTATATTTGTTAAGGTTGTAATATTTGTTAAGGATATTGTTAAGAAGATGCTTGTAATTGCAAAATTTGCTGGAGATTTTGTTTGTTGTTGTATTGCATGTTATTCTGGCCTTTTCTCTCTCTGTCCTTCTATCTTTCACACTGCCATGAAGCCAGCAATATTGAGCCACAGGGTGGTGTAAGAGACTGTTATCGAACTGCTTTGGCTCAACATAAGCTGTCAAACACAACGATATCTCGTAAGAGCCACCAACCACGGAGATGAACTGTCCCCAACGGAAAAACCATGGCATCCACCCAAAGTGTGCTTATCAAGCTGAATACCAGGGCATGCACACATGGAGGCCTGGAAATAGGTGGACTGTTTGACATCCACCCGAAGATTAAGCTGAACACCTGGGCATGACAATGCCTTCCTGGAAATGGGTGAACTGTTTGGGGAAATTGTGGACTGGGGTGATAAAAGGGGGAGCCTCTTGCTGCTTTGTTGCTCAGTGAACTTGGGGTGCTCGGCTGCTTCATTGCTCGGTGAACTCGGGGTGTTCGGTTGCTTCATTGTTCGGTGGGCTCAGGGTGCTCGGCTGCTTCATTGTTCGGTGGACTCGACCTTGTGTGTGTTGCTGTGTGTGCCCTCCCTCGATCTTCCTGGAGCTTGGAGCATCATTGTCACTCTGTGGTTGTGTCTTTATCATTACCTGCACCGAGACCAATCTGACGGGACATCGCTGGATTCATGGTGATGGTAATTATGTTGCATCTCTACCGTCTTCTTGCTTAGGTATTCTAACTTTTCCTTTTCTTTTCTCTGTCCTATCGCTGTTATCAGTTGTTAAAGAAAATAAAGCTCACAAGATTGTATGGCATCTGACCCCGTTTGAGTCTTAATCTCGGCCTCTTGGTATCATTTAAGAACCCTCCCTGATATTGGATCGGGACAATATGTAACATTTTGCTATGCAGAAAGTTGAAAAAGAGTTGATCTTCTCTTCCAAACTAGTGAAAGAAGTCGTGACACTATTTTTGTGTGCTTCACAGCTCAGTAGCTGAAGAGCTTACTCGATGTGTGAGGGGTCTATACTGAATTCTCCTCTGGCTAAACAGATTCGGACCCGCTCACATTGCTGAGAATGTCCTGATCAGCAGACAGTGCATATTTCTTTCTCAGGCTATCACATGTTTTCTTTGCTTGGGATAATAATAAACTGATTGGGCACTTAGGCAAGAAGTGCACTTCATGCTCCATCTAGTGGTTTTGTTTAACCTTCAATTTAGAAGGCCAAGAAGGATTATATCCTGGGTTTTCTGTCTTTGGTCTTTGCGTCTTCACTTGTGACTGGACTGCTTAACCGCTAAGAGAGCATGGGAGATGGGGAAGATGGGATGGGGCAACATCAACTGCCACTGGTTGCTCTCTAGGGTGTATACTAAGAGAGCATATACATAGAGAGTATACTAACTGCTGAAGGAGAGAGGGGGAGAGAGAGAGATGAGTTGCACGGTGTTGTTAAGACTGATATGTGTCTGTGCATATTCAGAAGACATTTATATATGCAGGGGGCTCCACAAAGACAATGGTTAATTTTAAGCACCAGAAGGATTAGACAGAGGCTGAGCAAGGGGCAAACCCCACCACTTTGGTTTTGGAAAACATGATGTACAAAATCAAGGCAAAGGCCAATCTAGCCTAATATTCTGCCTCTGACATTACTTAGTAGTGGATGCCTGGGGAAGAGAATAAGAACATGCAGTGATACATATTTTCATCAAGCCAGAGATAGATGTCTTTATATTTCATGATCTTTTCTGTGTTTTTCTTCTATGAATTGGTCCAGTTGCTTTTAGAGACATTAAAATCCTGTGGCAAAGACTTTCATGGCTAGTTGCACGCTGTGTAGAAACCATCATCTCTTACTTATTTTGAACCTGTCATCTGCTGTTTCCAGCTGGTGCCTACTGGAGCCTGAGAGAGGGTTCACCCCACTACCTTGCTCATGGCATCTACCATATCCTCCATAAATGCCCACACCAGTGAGTGAGTGAGATAACGAAATCCTTATTTTCAAACAGGACTGTTATACTTGGGAGAAAGCAGCACCCAGTATGCTGACGGAACTTGTGAAAATTAAGTAAAATGATGCCATTACAAAATAAGCTGTTTCTTTTTCTTCCAATATGCTATGCTATTTGTGCTCTCTATATTTTATCATCATACCTCTGAGTCCATGTCTGTAACAGCTAATACTTTTTAAGACAAGATGACCAGAACTGTATGCATTTTTCCATGTGAAAACACATAGTCGCTTTATATATGGTATTATATTATTTTAGCAGTAGAAATGCAACTAGTCTTTGTATCTCATTTAATCTTATATTTTTCCAGAGAGTGGACAGCTTTTATTGCTTGCAGGTCTGAAAGGAAAGAGATTCACAGAGAGAGAGGTGGTGGTCCATTAATATTACTTCACTAGAAGTTGTTCATTGCTAGAACCCTCAAGCCATTATGTGTTTCCCTTCACTTGAATCTATCTGTATTTCCACTCTTCTGTACAACTAGGCAGTATATTTCTTGGGCTTGATTTAGATGGTAAAAGGTACCCTGCATAATCTGTTATTCATTTGGTTATCTTGATATTTGAGCAGCTGGCTTTTCTTTTTTGTCTAATGTTGTCAATGATTGTGTGTGTGCGTGCGTACACACGCGCGTGTGCTCTGTGTTAGGATCATCAGGATGTCTTTGCTTACCATGGCCCTCATATATTGCAAATAGAGCAAACAGTTGTATTTGTATTTAAACTAATCAGTACGAAATATGAGGAAAAAAATAGGAATTCAATTATTAGAATTCCAAGGAAGTAGAGGTCCTATACATGTGCTTTAAAGACTGAAAATCTTTACTTAATTATTGACTGAGGTAAGATATTTGTAAAAATTACTAATAAGTCAGAATTTATTAATAGAGTTTTCACATTAACATATAATCAAGCAATATCAAAAGGATGTAGTCAAATGCTGCAGATTTTCTTTGTCCAAATGGTATCTGCTGTTATTAGCATTTTTACCTGTGGCCTTATGATAAACAGGAAACTGAAGAGATGATAGGACACACTACTAACTCCCAGAACTCACGTTGTGCTGTACAGAGTGGAGATCTTAAATATCTCATCAGCAGAATTAGAATTTGGATCTTCATTAACAAAATCAAAATCTTACAGGCTCTACTCCTTCCCTAAAAAATCAATAAACCCCAGAACCAAGAAAAACACCCCAAACATAACCTGGTGAGAAAACAGAGGTAGGACAAGTCCATGTCATTAGCATTTCTTATTATTTGGAATTCAGGAATTTGCTGCCACCACCACAGCCTTGATTGTGATTCCTGTTCTGATATGCTTGACTTTACCCTGATGCTAGA
The DNA here is from genome assembly GCA_033459285.1 of Clamator glandarius. Classification (NCBI taxonomy): domain Eukaryota; kingdom Metazoa; phylum Chordata; class Aves; order Cuculiformes; family Cuculidae; genus Clamator; species Clamator glandarius. The sequence continues at coordinate 66,990 of JAUNZM010001905.1, read as the reverse complement.
TGAGGAGTCTTGGTGCCAAGTGCAATGATCTGCAATATATAATTATCTAAAGAAATTATGTGTTGCAACCTTTAACTTTGTGTGCCTAGGTTTTGTTCTGGATCTAGCCTTTTCACTTTGACTGTAGATTAAACACTTTCCAGGAGAGGATGATGGTAAATTTATGTTCAGGCATCTGATTGCAATGACTCTGGAACAGGGTTCATTTTGTACTGAAGAGGCTATGAACATACATGCATTTCTGTTAAGCACATTCCAGTATGTGGGTCTTAATGGTTCCAACATAGAACTAACACTGTTTAAGATCGTGGGAATTTATTATTGATCCAAGTAATGTACTAGTAAATCTGTGAAGACCATAACTAGGGAAATCTGTTTTCCTATGGTGTCTCCTCATTGATCAACTGAATTATAGTAAAATTCTGTGTTGTAATCATATTTACCTACTACTTTCCCTCTGAGAGCATTCCCCATTCAGATATGTGAGTGTTGCTGGGTTTGACTGTAGCAGTAGACCTATAAAACCAAAAGTTATTTTTTAATGTATATCCACCTGATTGTTTTTACAAAGTTTGTAGGAGCTTAATTAACCTTGAGTAAAGTTCAGGTGAAATCAGCCAAGGGTTTAAAGCCTTATACAGAGAGGAGAGGAACTGAAATAACATGCAGGATGGCTGCCACCTGGATTTGTTATAAAGTATTCTTAAGTCAGAAAGCTAGCTAAAGGCCTTAATCAAAATTGCTTTTCTTGCATTAGTATACTTCTGTATATCTGTAGTAACATATTTCTATGTTTAAACATGTGTCAATCATGTTTCTTGTGAAAGGTACAACAAAAATTTGATAATTTATATAGCTTATAATGTTTATAAATAAAAGAAGGGGAAAATGTGGGCATAAAGATTCCAGTATTGAGTGTATGCTGGGGCAAGTGGCTGATGCCTTGACATACCTGCAATATTAGGGGAAAGCACGGAACAAATGGTCGATGCTCTCATGCTTGCTACCTTGTTGCAACCTTGTAATCTTTATTAAGACCAATGGGTTAATAGGAAAGGGATGCACTAGGCAGAAAAACATGAAGGGGCACATCTGTGGAAAACAGGGGGTTGCACTCTGTTGCTGCACTGCAGGATTCTCGCTGGTGGAAATTCACTGGAAATGGGCCAAATTGGGAAGGGCAGTGGGCCTGGACAACAATGGCAAATTGATTTTCACCCTCACACAGTACGGTTGGTATGATCAATCTATTTGGTTGATGTGGCAAAATATAACTCCTTCATTTATCCCTGTCAATGAAAGTTGGTTTTGTGGAGGAAATGGTTATGGAAAAGCAATTGGAATGCATTTGACAGAAAAGGGAATATGAAAGTATGGATCTGCAAAATTGTTGCCACCAGGCTATTTTTTGATCTGTGATGATAAGGCTTGGGCAGGAATCCCCAGTAAAGCAGTAGGGGGTCCATGTTATCTTGGCAAATAGACCCTATTTGCTCCTAGTGTGGATCATTTCAACATTTCAAGACGAACTCATGTGAAGCAAGCTTTTTCTCACACAGAGCTTACATCTGAGTGTAAAGATAATGTGGAATTGTGGAATAGGGGCGAGATTCTTGCTGTGGCCATGTTGTCCCCAGGAGTAGGAGCAGCTCATGCCTTAACCACGTTACGAAAAATGGCCTGTTGGAGTATCAAGCAATTCAATCTGACTTCTAAAATTGTATCGAACTTGTTAGTGGATGTCGATAGCGTGAGACATGCTGTTTTACAAAACTGAGCAGCCATAGATTTTTATTGCTAGCACAGGGCCATTGTTGCCAGGAAATTGAAGGTATGTGTTGTATTAATATTTCTGATCACTTTAAATCTATCCAGAAGCAGCTTCAGCAACATGCAGAAAATATGCACAAAATTACTCTGGTTTCTTTGCCTTCTGATCAATTCTTAGCGAGTATAGGATGGCTGAGTTGGCTAACTAGTTTGCTACATGCAATTCTAGTACCTTTAATTGCAGTAGGCCTGTTAATTTGTTGTTTACCTATTTTGTTACGATGCTGCCAGACTTGTTTGGAAAATAGCATGGATTCTATTTTAAAAAGAAAGGGGGGAAAATGTGAGAATGTATGCTGATCTAACAATGTGGCCTTATCAGGTTGTTAGGGAGAAGTTTGGAATACATCAAGGTTGAGAAGCAGCTACAGTGTGAGAACAAGAAGGCAGTCTACGTGCAAGATTACTTATACAAAAACTCCTAGGGGAAACTTTGGGCTTTAGCCAAGTATTACATAAATATTAGACAAGATAGAAGAAAAGTACAAAAGGCTTGCTTGCTCGCTAATAAACTACTTGATTTCCAATCATATTCATAGAGTCATAGAATAACCAGGTTGGAAGAGACCCACCGGATCATCGAGTCCAACCATTCCTATCAAACACTAAACCATGCCCCTCAGCACCTCATCCACCCGTGCCTTAAACACCATCAGGGAAGGTGACTCAATCACCTCCCCGGGCAGCCTGTTCCAGTGCCCAATGACCCTTTCCGTGAAATATTCTTTCCTAATGTCCAGCCTAAATCTTCTCCTAGTCTGTAGCACTGCATAGGGTTGTTGTGCCCCAAGTGCAGGACCTGGCATTTGTTCTTGTTAAACCTCATGCCACTGGATCTGCCCAGCGGTCCAGCCTGTTCAGATCCCTTTGCAGAGCCTCCCTACCCTCCAGCAGATCGACACTTCCACCCAGCTTAGTGTCATCCGCAAACTTGCTAAGGGAGGACTCAATGCCTTCATCCAGGTCATTGATAAAGACACTGAACAGGGCTGGACCCAGCATCAAGCCCTGGGGAAAACCACTTGTAACTGGCCTCCAGCTGGAGTTAACGCCATTTACCACCACTCTCTGGGCCTGGCATTCCAAACAGTTTTCCACCCAGGAGAGTGTGCCCCTGTCCAGGCCAGAGGCTGACAGTTTCCTAAGCAGAATGCTGTGAGAAACTGTGTCAAAGGCTTTACTGAAGTCCAGGAAGACCACATCCACAGCCTTTCCCTCATCCAGCATCCGAGTCACTTTGTCATAGAAGGCGATCAGGTTACTTTGGCAAGACGTGCCTTTTGTGAACCCATGTTGACTGGGCCTGATCACCCGGTTCTCTTGCATGTGCTGTATGATAGCACACAAGTTCCCCTGTTCCATGACTTTCCCTGGCACTGAGGTCAGACTGACAGGCCTCTAGTTCCCTGGATCCTCCCTGCGACCCTTCCTGTAGATGGGCACAACATCAGCCAGCCTCCAGTCCAGTGGAACTTCCCCAGTCTTCCAGGACTGTTGGAAGATGATGGAAAGGGGTTTGGCCAGCAGATCTGCCAGCTCCTTCAATACCCTTGAGTGGATCCCATCTGGCCCCATAGACTTGTGGCTGTCTAGTTGGGCAAGCAAGGCTCTGACCACCTCCTCTTGGACCATGGGAGCCTCATTTTGCTCCTCTAGCTCCTACGTTTGTACACAGAGGGAACAACTTTCCTTACATTTAAAGACTGAGGCAAAGAAGGCATTAAGTATCTCAGCCTTTTCCTCATCCCCTGTCACTGTTGTTCCCAATAGGGACTGTATGGTCTCCCTAGTCCTACTTTTATTATTTATATATTTATAGAAAGATTTTTTGCCATCTTCCACAGACTTTGCCCATCTGATTTCTAGTTAAGCCTTTGCCCTCCTGATTTTTTCTCTACACAATCTCACTTCCCTCCTGTACTACACCGAAGAGGCCTGTCCCCTCTTCCAGAGCCCATAAACATTCCTCTTCTTCTTGATATCACTCAAGATCTCACTGTTCAACCAAGCTGGTTTTTCCCCTGCCGGCTTTTTTTCCGGAACTTGGGGATGGCTTTCTCCTGAACTGCTAGGATTTCCTTTTTGAAGAGCTCCCAGCCCTCGTGGGCTCCCTTGCCCTTAAGCACTGTCTCCCATGAGACTTTGCCAACCAGCCTTCTGAAGAGTTCAAAGTCTGCCCTCTGGAAATTTAGTGCTACTGTCCTGCTAACCACCCTCTTCACTTCACCTAGAACAGAAAACCCTATCATCTCATGATCGCTTAGTCCTAGGTGTCCTCTTACTGCCACATCCCCCACAAGGCCTTCTCTGTTCACAAACAGCAGGTCCAGGACAGCACCTTCCCTTGTTGGTTCATTCACCAGTTGTGCAAGGACGTTGTCTTCCACGCTCTCCAGGAGCCTCCTAGACTGCTTCCTTTCTGCTCTATTGTACTTCCAGCAGATACCAGGAAGATTGAAGTCTCCCACAAGAACAAGAGGCATTGATCTAGAGATTAACCCCAGCTGTTTATAGAAGAGCTCATCAGCTGCTTCTCCTTGGCTGGGTGGTCTGTAGCAGACTCCCATCACAAAATCTACCTTCTTTTGGGCTCCTCTGATTTTAACCCACAGGCACTCAATCACCTTATCGCCACAATCCATCTCAACAGTGTCCAAGTCCTCCCTTACATAGAGTGCTACCCTGCCTCCTTTCCTACCCTTCCTGTCCTGCCTGAAGAGTTTGTACCCCACCATACCTGTACTCTAGTTACACAAGTCATCCCACCATGTTTCCGTGATGGCAACGACATCATAGCCTCCTTGCCCTACAACAGCTTCCAGCTCCTCCTTCTCACTATCCATGCTGCGTGCATTGGTGTAAATGCACTTCAGCTGAGCTGCTGAGCCTTCAGCTCTCCTAGAGGGAACAGAGTTCGTTCCCAATTGCCTGGTAACTGGAGTAGCTAGTGCCAGAGTGCCCATATCGCCCTTACCACCCCCAGGTATGTTCACCTCCACTTTCTGTGTGGTGATGTAGTGGTGGTCCTCACCAGCACACCCTCTCTGAATCACCAGTGCCCCAAATCCAGGCTCACTCCTGTCTAGCCTGGTCTCAACCCTCTCCCCTTCACATCTAGTTTAAAGCTCAGTTTATGAGCTTAGCTAGGTTTTTAGCAAGGGCTTTAGGCCCCCCTAGGAGACCCACGTGTCCCATCCTTAGTAATAAAGCCTGGGGGTGCGTGAGCCACCCCATGATCAAAGAAGCCAAAGCCCCTCTCCTCACACCATGCTCGGAGCCAGGCATTAATCGAATTCTTCTTCCTGACTTCCTGCTCCTCTCTGTTTAGCCTGGGGATGGAGCAGAATACTATTTGAGTCCCAGAACCCTCCATCATTTTCCCAATGGCCCTGAAGTCTTTCTTGATGGCTTTGGTCTTTCTGTTTACTAAATCATCATTATCAGTTTGGACTACTATCAGAGGATAGTAGTCCGTCTCGTGGACCAGGGAAGGAAGTTTTCTAGCTACCTCCTTCACTGATGCCCCCGGTAAGCAGTAGACCTCTCTGTGGAGCGGGTCCGGTCTGCAAATGGGTCCCTCCGTACCTTTTAGGAGGGAGTCCCCTACAACAATCACCCTCCTCTTCTTCTTAATGGAGGATGTGTTTATCTTTTTCTGAGGATAGTGCTGCCTAGGGAAAGATTCTAGGCTGGGGCAGCCATCATCCTCATCCTCAGGATTGGATTCCACCTGCAGCACTTCATATTTGTTCTTCAGGGGCATCTGGGGTTTTGTTGTCTGGTTGAGGGGAGCAGGTTTCCTTTTTCTGGCAGGTACTTGCTGCCATTCCCCATCTCTCGTAACCCCAACTTTGTAGTTGGCAGGTGGATGGTGTTTGGACATACCAGCTCCAGCAGTCTGCTGATTTAGTGAGAGGGCACTGCTCCACTAGTCTATCTCCCTCTCACATTCCCTGATGGTCCTTAGCCTCTTTACCTCCTCCCTTAACTCCTCCACCATACGATGGAGTTCCCCCATTCGAGTGCAGCTTTCACAAGTGGAACCAGTAACAGAGGCACAAACTTGATTTTCTGTGATCTTGTCCGGGATACCTGCACGGGTTCAGTCTCCCACACACGTCATCCCACATTTCAGGGTCATAGATCGTGATAGATGTCATTGTAGGGCATTTTTTAGATGCCCAAATCAAAAGATGCTTTCAATCATCCCATTTGGTCTTGGCGTTATTTTTTCTAAGATTTTGGTCATCAAATTCAGAACAGTTCTTTGTTCCTGGGAAATACCACCTTCCCTCGCTCCAGAGAAGGCGCCTGTCACTGTGCAGCTTCTGCTTCCTTTTAGCAGTCTGAAGTTCAGCAGAGCTACACCACTGGTTGACCAAATAAACTGCTTCTTAACCCTGATTCAGGGTGCCATTTGTGGCATATTGAGGCACAGACTCCGAATGTTGATTGAAGGCCTTTACTAAGCACAAGCAATCCCTTTTATAACCCTGCCTCGTCAAGGCAGTGCTTTTCCACTTGCCCAAATAGCTCAGTTATGCTTTCTTGTTTCCCACTCTTGCATAGTCTGTTTTTAGCACAATTATCTACAGCTCTTAGCAACAACCAGGGGCCCACGGTTTCCTCCCTTCTGTATCCCACAGTCTCTTGCCTACCAAGGCAATAATATCTTTATTGGTTTCCGTTAACAAATCACCACCTGGTCCCAGCATCTGTTTGCCAAATTTCATTTGAATGAAGGCCACAGGGGTTAATTCCTCCATGTTTAGGTAATGGGGTTACACGGTGGCACTTGGGACATGCCCGAATTGTGTCTTTTGCATGGGAAAGAGTAATTTTAAATTGTTTGCTTAGATTCGCAGTATTTTGGTAAAAAAAAAAAAAAAGAATGTGGGGCTCTTGCATAATCAAGGGTTAAAAACAGCTGCCTGAAGTAATCTGCAACTATATTGCCTTCAGGTAAAGTGGTATGCCAGCTTATGAGTAATAAACAAAGGAAATCATCTCTCTTCTAATTTGTTTTGAGATTAATGAACATTAGAAAAAGGTGTTTATGATCTAGCTCTTTAAGGAAGGAAAAAGGTATTTGTTTTACAGCATTTACTACATATTCTGAGTCACTGACAATATTGAGGGATTCTTCTGAGAAGATGTCTAAAGCATATAACACTGCACCTAATTCTACTAATTAAGTTGATCCCTCAGTTTGTAAGAGAGTTGTGACATTCATCACTTGAATGCCAAAGCACTGCTACTTACACAGTTGGTGTAAAAACATTAACTTCAAATCTTTCTTCTCTCTGTCTCTCTTCATATACGTTTTCCACCACTGATCCCACTTCCTATTAAATAATTGTAAGTTTCCTCTCTGCCAATTAGGCAGGTGTTTAATACTTCTTATATTATTGATACACATAACACACACATGCTAAATTTGTGCATATTGTTTGTTGCCCAATTACACACACACCCCACATTAAAAATGCCTGCAGAAATAACCACATAACAATGTTTAGATAAATTGATAGCTGGTGCTCTATTAAAATTTTGAAGGGTCATCCCTGCATATTTTAATAAAGCCTTTTTGAGTCCTCCCCAATAATCTCTGCAGTGCTCATTATTTTTACCCAAATAAAATTGCTCATAACTTGCTACTTGGCATCCCTCTACAGAGATGACATGGTTAATTCCTTTAGATTCAGTGAAGAAGCTGAAAATAAAAAAACCTTCAAGGACAGGGAGGAAAGGGGGAGGGGGAAGCATTCACACTCACACAGCTGTGGTTTGTGGGGTTTTCTTGTTTGCTTTTTTTTTCCCTTGAGGCATTTGTATTTGCCAAATGTTCTTGAGCTTAAAACTATTTGTGGTGGCCACCATCTTTTTGTCAGAATTAGCCAAATTTCTTGACATAATTTAACTGCATGCTTTGTAGGTTTTCCAAAACCCAACTATGGACATCCCCTTTTATGCCCAGTATTTTAATATTTTGCCCTCTGCAGCTTTCCACTCCAAAGGTCCTAGGTGGAGTCAGCTGCTTGCCAGCTTAGTGGAGCTGAAAGGTTTCAGAGATCAGTGTCTAAGATCCCATCTAGGCTAAACCCTAGATTCAGAGTTTCTCCAAAGGGCAGGGAAAAAAAGAACTCTTGTGATTTGTCATTGATGTAATTTGTTTGTACATATAAAGTGCCAATATTGTCATAAAGCTATCACCTCCCACATGGGGGAATAGGAAGTCGAACTGAGATACCGTTTAGATTTTGAGTGTATTCATTGCAGAAAAATACACCGCTACATCTTGCACCCTGGGTACAAATTCATTGTAGCAGAGCTAATTGGTTGGTATTCTTATGTGAAAGTAGTTGATGGGGGGGAAGGTGCTGGAGTTGGAAGCATTGAGAAAATTATTTTGGAAAATAATCCTTTGGTATTCTTATGAGCACATTATAATCATTGTCATCTAGCAGCGATTGTTAAATGTAGAAATTGTTGGCCTGATACTCCCTCTGAAGTAAGTTTACAAAAAAGCTTAAATCCTAGCTGCCAGGAGTGTAGGCAATCATTAGCTGTTGCTAGTTTTTGGAATGAGACAAGAACCAGATACCCTGTAAATCATGGTTGGTGTTGTGAAAGTGACAGGTCTGGGTTATGAGGACGTGAGGGAAAGTAATTGCACAGCAACAAAGGAGTAAACTTCTCGGTGTTAGCAGGATTCGATCCTGAATAAAGAGATAAGAGAATGGGAGGAAGACAGGGAAAGGAGGTACTGAAGAGAAACCCCTTAGGCTGCATTTTAGCACATTGTAAATAAATAGCCTGGGGTGGGGTGTGAACAGAGAATAAGAAAACTCTTATAAAATACTATAACCAATGGTGGTCTCTGTAAATTAGATGAAGAAAAGTGGCCCCTTAATGGAACTTTGAACTATACTACTATTTTACAGTTAATGTTGGTTTTAAGAAGAGAAAGAAAGTGAGATGAGGTAATACATGTGGATATGTTTTTCACCCTCCGGAATCACCAGGAGTATCAGAGGGACAGTGGAATGACACCTCCACAAAATCCTATGGTATTAGCATTGGAAAGGGAAAACAAGAAAGGAGGAAAAGGAAAGTTGAAAAGATATTGTGCAGCATATAGAATAGGACAGAACACCGTGCAGAGACATACTCCTCTGGATCCAGGGTCAGAAGTAGGAATACAACAATTGTTTTCTTTGGTTTTGGGACAATCAGCACCAGATATTCGAAGAAAGCTGCAAAGGCTAAGACCAGCAAGTAGCAGGGATTTAGAAAAGTTACTGGATGAAGTTTGGAGGGTATATAGTAACTGGGAGGAAGAAGAAAGGAAAAAGGATAAGAGCACATTGGTAGCAGCCTTGCAAGAAGCTTGGGAAATACAAAGTTCGGGGCCCAAGAAATCCTTGGGCAGGAATCAGTGTGCATGGTGCAAATGACAGGGACATTGGAAAAAGGAATGTCCAGAAAGGCAGAAGGGAAAAGTGAACAAAGTACAGGCCTGAAAGAAGAGATCATTTCTTATAAGTCACTAACCCATTATAAGTTTGAATATTATGTATAGTTTCTGTGATTTTAGCACTAAAATATACTTACACTTACATAAAGAATTTTAATGGGGCTGTAGTAAGAAAGGATGGGAATTATGTGACTGTATCTGGTTAAGCCAGATAACAAGGTCTGATGTAAAGAAAAGATAACTGACCCTGAGATAAAAAGAACAAACCAAACATCCTGAGGAAGGGAACCACAACTTGCAAAATCTGCAAGGACAAGAACTTCAATAAGAAGGAGAAGAACCAGCTGAGACTAGATGCAGCCTTGAAGAGGGGCCCAAAGAGCCTAAGAGCATGCGCAAGAAGGAAAGTTGAAAAGTTCAAAGCGAGGATAGCTACTTGCCTTCATCCCCAAAGACCCTTGTCGACCACTACCACTAGGAGGAGACTTATGATAATGAGTTCCCATAACCAGTCTTACTAACCCAACCCACTTCATGACTATGTATGCTAACTTAATGCATACGTATAATTAAGGACAATAAAGATGTGCTGGCTTTGAAACCTGGTGTGCAAGCTAGGAGGAGGAATCCCCCTTGCACCCAATGCATTGCCACATACCTGCACTTAACTCCGAGTTAGGCATCATTATTCCACAAGTCAGTACCAGGTTCATGCTTTATCTCAATCCCAATTAATCTTCCATATACTTGGCATCACTCCCACACACCTTCACACCTAAAGCTGCTTGCCTCCTCCCTGCCTCTGAGGCAAACCACTCTCATGGCCACCTCTATTGGGCTTGTGCAGTTAAGTCTTGGCACACAAAGCGAGAATTCTTTCTCCACCAGTCAGCAGGGCTTGATGTAGTGACTTCATTCACTCAAGCTTCATTCTTAACTCCGCCTTTAGGTGTAGGCTACTATAAATAGTTTATAACAATGGAAAAGTTCCAGCAGAAAGAGGGAAAAACGTCACCAAAAAGATTGGCTGAACCCCATTCCCCTGCCCTGCTGACTCCTTGGACTTTATTGGGGTAAGAGGGCAGAGGGGAATATGTGACTGACATGCTGGAAACAACTAGATGTTGCAACCCACTTTAAAAGAAAGTGAGCTCTTTATCCTGGCATGATGCCAGAACAATCTAAAATCACTCAGAATGGGGGGGGGAAGGTAAAATGATACCTTTTACTAAATAAGATGCATGCCCTTAAAGCACTAGATTCAAATGAACAAACAATCTGTACATGACAGAGCACCAACAGGAAAAAACACAACCACCAAAACAGTTACTGGAACAACCCATCAGTTGGCAATGCTTAGCAACATTGTAACAGTCCGCTTAACTGAACTGCAAAAACAGCAAGGAGAGTCCTAACACTGCCTGGAGTCAAACACAAAATCAAACCAAAACCGCCAGCTACAGCTGCATGTGTTGCAAATGGAAAAGAAGAAAAGGAGAAGAGATAGAAAAGAATAAAGGAGAGAAACACTTACAAGAGAAATAGGAAAGATGAGAGATAGTCACCACCTAAGGGACTCAGCATATAACAGCATGTGTTTCTTTGTCCAGTAGGTCAAGAAGATGGTGGGTGTCTACACACAGAAAAGACACAAGACAAGACCAGACAAGAACAAAAGACCACATTACAGACTTTCCCGGAGATTTTTAAACTCTTTCTCCCCACCCCTCGGGCATGCCCCTCCTCCCTAGGCACTTCCAGACATACCCTCCAGCACTTCCGGTCTTGCTGCTGGGGGCAATCACCTGCTTTGAGCCATTAACCCATGTCATGCCGTGTCCATACACTATGAAACAACTATGCAGCCACCAAGGTCAGTGAAGAAGGAGGGAGAAGAGGTATTCTAGGCACCAGAATAGACATTCCCCTGCAGCCTGTGGTGAAGATCATGGTGAAGGCTGGTTGTCCCACTGCAGCCCATGGCTATTAACAGTGCAGCAGATATCCACCTGCAGCCCGTGGAAGACCCCACACCAGAGCAGATGGATGCCTGAAGCAGGCTGCGATCCCATGGAAAGTCTAAACTGGAGCAGGCTCCTGGCAGGACCTGTGGATCCGTGGAGAGAGAGGAACCCACACTGGATCAGGTTTGCTGGTAGGACTTGTGATCCCATGGGGGACCCATGCTGGAGCATTTCACAGAGAACTGTCTCCCATGGGAGGGACCCTGGGAAGAGTGTGAGGGGTCTTCCCCCTGAAGAGAAAGGAGAAGCAGAGACAATGTGTGATGATCTGACCAAAATACCCATTCCCCGCTCTCCTGTGCCGCTGAGTGGAGGAGATTGAGAACTCGGGAGTAAAATTAAGCCCAGTAAGATGGGAGGGGTGGGAGGGCAGGTGTTTTGAGATTTAGTTTTTATTTCTCATTACCCTACTCTGATTTTGATTGTCAATACATTAAATTAATTTTCCCCAAGTCAAGTCTGTTTTACCCATTACGGTAATTGTTGAGTGATCTCCCTCTCCTCATCTCAACTCATGAGCCTCTCCCTTGTCCAGCCAAGGAGGGGAGTGATAGAGTGACTTTGGTGGTCACCTGGCATCTAGCCAGGGTCAACCCACCACAGAGGTGCAGTCATCTACAAAGGAAAGAACAGTAACATCAATGTTGAAAATTATGTTTGGTTTCCTATTAATGGGCTATGGATCATGTGCAGTCTTTCAAATTTTAATCCTCTCCAATAGGAGTAGGAAGAGGGTAGGTGGGTGGTTTTAAAAAGAAAATGTTTAAGTGCCTCATTTGATACAATTTAAGGTCTGTGGTTTGAAGCATTTTGGGAAGAGGAATTTGAAATTATTATGAGTCCATGATTTGCTCCTATGTTCTATAACAATTTTGATAGAAAAAGTAATTAGATTGTCTCAGCCACTGTGAAATATTCTTAATGAAGCTGAACCAGTTGCATTCTCTCAGGCCTGATTATTTTCTTTCGATAAAGGGCATGTCGCACAGTTGCTTGTATATGACTTGTCATTCATATGTGCCACATGCCCCTCACAACCAATTATAATGTATTGTATCTTCTGTAGATTTGTAATATACTGAGGCCTTAGGGAAATAAGAGATTTCATTTCTTGAAGTTTTTGATGAATATGTGAGAGCTGTGAAGAGTGCCTTATTGCTCCAGTGAAATGGTGATTTGTAAGTGGTGGGATGGAACATCAACTATAATGTGTTATAAACACGATAACCACTAAGATAACTATAACAACCCTTATCTTCTTGTCCCCAGAGTCATTGAGATTGAACACTCAGATATGGCCACACCTTAACGACTCTGAGCTGATCTGATTTCATTCCCCCTGGATATGCAATGAGGTTCAGGGAATGGGGTATAATTGTCATTTCAGGGAAAGGTATGAATTTGAAAACAATTCTGTGTATAAATTTTCTGTGAAATCACTGCTTGGCAGAAGCACTCTGAGGACAAATCCTGAGTCTTGTCCAGCGCTGAATAAGTGTACCTGCCTTAATGGTTAAATTAAACTGTTAAGCGTAAGTTTCTTTGTTTCACCAGGCAGGTAACTTCTATGTCAGATGACAGAAATTAATAAGAAATGAGACTATTTTCTGTTATATCTCTTCCTGCTCTGGAATAGAATTTGAGTAAAGAAAAGATAAAATGGTGCTCATTTTGGACAAATCAAATTATTCTAAATTTACTCCAAGACCTGAATAAGACTGTGTTCTATTCCAAACCAATTGCCCTTAAAAATGGGAGTCAAAATAGCCTATTGACTGATGTCAATAAGACCCAGCTCCAAAATGGGGAATTGAAATGAAGTCTATGTTAGGAGGAGCTCTGTGAAAATGGGACAGTTCACCCTTTTTGCCCAGACATTTAAGGCTTATTTACTGCCCAGGGCTGCCAGACAGCAACTGATTGAAATCTCCAGCCAATAAGGGTCTTTGTGATTTAATGCCCCAGAGTGAAAGGGTACATTTCTTTGTTTCCAGTCTCACCCATGTTTTTGTACACCTATATTTGCAAAGCTGGTGAGGAATAAACATCATAAAAAGGGACAATTCAGCCACAAGCCTCTGGGATGCCCTCCAGCTGGTCTGGATGCTTCACTTTAGGCTTGACACTCCACTTCTGATAACTTTGCTGGAATCTGGATAGGTATAACTTTGCTTAATCTTGCTTATGCTGTATGCTAACCTACCTTATTAGTAATGAACCGTAATGTAAGCCTGGCACTAAGATTGGACTCAGCTGCACCTAAACTTAATCAAGATCTAGAAAGCAAGGGGGTCCTTTCTGAATCTCGTAACGTAACAGAAGGAATTTCCTATAGATTAATGCCATGCTAATACAAAATAATATAGTGTATGATTTTAGGAGATTTAGTATTTTTATTACTTTTAGGAGATCTTTTATTTTTTTTCCTCACTCCTTCCAGTTACAGGTGGTGACATTGTAAGGATCAGATGTATCCAGAGTATTAAAACATGGCTCCGTGACTGGTGTCACCACAATAACTTTGGGGTTTTTGACAATGGGATGGCCTACAAGGCAGTAGGTTTACAAGTATCAGATGGGAACCACCTTTCTCATAGAGGGAGGAGGGTCTTTGCTCAGGAGCTTGCAGGGCTCATTGACAGGGTTTTAAACTGATTGTGAAGGGGGAGGGGGATAGTATCAAGCTTGCCTATGGCAAGCTGCAGGTGGACACACAATGAGTAGAGGGATGGGGTATGGGCCAATGGTAAGCACCCTCAACCTGTTGCCCCGGGGCATGCTGGGGATGCTGGGGAACAGCTGAAGCGCTGTGGAGATGAGCAGGAGGCTCCTGAGGTAGTAGGTGCCAGGAAGGAAAATTCCATGGAACACCTTAAGGGAAATAATGGGTCTTCCACTAAGAAAGCAATGCAGCCAACAGCCCAGCTGAAGTGCCTCTACACAAACACACGCAGCTTAGGCAACAAATAGGACTTGGAAGCTACCATGCTACTAGAAAGCTATGATCTAATTGCCATCACGGAAACTTGGTGGGATAAATCCCATGGCTAGGGTGTGGCTGTCGATGGCTACAGGCTGTGCAGAAGGGACAGACCAGAGAGGGGTGGAGGCATTGCCCTCTATATCAGGAAAGGGATAGAATGTGAAGAGCTGTCTTTGAAGAGCAGCCATAAATAGGTTGAAAGCTTGTGGGTCAGAATAACTGACCAAGGAACAAACAGGAACCTTGTGGTTGGTATATATAACAGGCCACCTGATCAAGGACAGCCAACCAATGAAGCATTCTTCCTCCAGCTACAGGAGGCTTCACGCTCGCAAGCTCTCATCCTACTCAGGGATTTCAACCACCCTGACATCTGCTGGAAAAGTAGCATGGCAGGCTGTAGGCAATCCAGGAGACTCCTGGAGTGCATTGAAGATAATTTCTTAGTCCAGCTAATAGAGATCTCCACTGAAGGGGATGCAATACTGGACCTGATGGTCACTAATACAAGTGAGCTCATCAGTGACATTAGGATTGGAGGCAGCTTGGGCTGCAATGATCATGCGATGGTGGAGTTCAAGGTCCTGAGGGATATGGGGCAAGTGAGGAGCATAGTCAGGATCCTACATTTCAGGAAAGGAGACTTCCAGCAGTTCAAGGGTTTAAGTTGTTACTCAGTAGGACACCCTGGGATATGGTCCTTGGGGACGAGGGAGCAGAACAGAGTTGGCAAATACTTAAGAATGTTTTCCATGAAGCACAAGAGTGCTCAGTCCCCAGATGTAGGAAACGGGACAGGGAAGGGAAGAGACCTACATGGCTGAGTCAAGCCTTGCTGGTCAAATTGAAGAGTAAGAGGGAACTACACAGGTAGTGCAAGCAGGGACAAGTAAACTGGGAAGTGTATAGGGACGCTGCCTAGTTGTGTAGGGATGAGATCAGGAAGGCCAAAGCACAGCTGGAGCTGAACTTGGCAAGGGAAGTGAAGACTAACAAGAAGGGCTCCTACAGGTACGTCAATCAGAAGAGGAAGGTTAAAGAGAATGTACCCCACTGATGGTTGAAAATGATGACCTTGTATCAACAGATGAGGATAAGGCTGAGATATTCAACAAAATTTTTGCCTCAGTCTTCACTAATAACCGCTCTCCTCAACCCTCCTGGGTCACAGAACAACAAGATGGTGACCAGGGGGTAAACCCCCTCCCACTGTAGACAAGATCAGATTTGTGACCATCTGAGGAACCTGAACATATATAAGTCTATGGGACCTGATGAGATGCATCCCAGAGTCCTGAGGGAATTGGCTGATGTGGTTGCCAAGCCACTCTCCATGATATTCGAAGAGTCATGGCAGTCAGGGGAAGTCCCTGGTGACTGGAAGAAGGGTAATACTGTGCCCATTTTTAAAAGGGTATTAAAGATGACCCTGGGAACTACTGACCTGTCAGCCTCACCTCTGTGCCTGGGAAGAACCTGGAACAGATCCTCCTAGAAGCTATGCTAAAGCACACGGAGGACATGGAGGTTATTAATGGCAGCTAGCATGGCTTCACCAGAGGCAAGTCCTATATGACCATCTTAGTGGTTTTCTGTGATGGGGTAACCACAGCAGTGACCCTTCAACATTTTAATAGAGCATCAGCTATCAATTTATCCAAAATTTGTTGTGTGGTTATTTCTGCAGGTAGTTTTATTGTCGTGTGTGTCATTGAGGGACAATATACACAGGTTTAGTAAGTGTGTGTGTGTTCTATATAAAAAAATATTATGGGTACAAAAAGTTTATGGGTTTGTCGTCTGGCCCATATGCTAAGTCCACCCTATGCTCTATAGGGCATGGGCAAATGTGAAATATGGTAGAAGTAGTAGGGAAAGGTTTATCTGACCAGTATACTAATGATGGCAATCCGTTGCAAGTCCTGCAGCGGATGGCACAGGAACTTCATGGGAAGCATATGAGAAAGATAACATACCCAAACTTCATGCCAATGGACGTGCTGACATTTAGCCCCGGTAAACTGGAATGTCAGTCCTTGGAACAATCTCCCATCCTGGCATTAGAGCCTCCCTGTAACAACTGTTCTAAGTGGGCTCAAGAACATAATTCACAGGCATACCCATGGCAGGACTTTCAGACTGCTGTGGAAGCAGCCAACTGACACATGAAAGCAGAATAGGGAACAGACCAAGCCCCCATACTGGAGCACTGTGTGTTGAGGCAGGACCCCTGTCCCTTTACTCCCTGCGTTATTTGGTGGTCTAGTGGGAATAAGCAGGGGTTTTGCGCATTGATGGACACAGGAGCGGAGGTAATGATCATTCACTGCAATCCAAACAAAACACAGGGAACGATTAGTCCTGTGTGGGGGCTGGATGATCAACCGGTAGTTGGCCAACTTACTAAATTGAAGTTACAAATCGGAGACTGGGATACTCATACATACACAGTGTTGATAGCTGCCATTGGTGAATACATATATATTGGGGATGGATATCTTACAGGGAGCCAAATTGAATACAGATGAGGCTTTGTGAGCTTTTCGTACCATGTGGTGGTTACATACCCAAACGATTACCATTAATCATATACTACAGGAAGCCAACATTCCTATAGCCATTGATATTATCAACTCGAAACAATACCTAATCCTGGGAGGAGACAAAGAAATCCAGACAACCATAAACTATATCTTGCAGGCTAGAGTGGTGCAATATACCCACTCTCCATTTAACAGTCTGATTTGGCCAGTAAAAAAAGCCCGAAGGTAGCTGGCAAGTGTCTGTTGATTATAGGGCAGCAAATAAAAAGACATCCCCGATCACAGCCGTGGTTCCTGAGGTTGCCACTTCAGTACATTAGATAAAATCTACTATAGAAATTCCTGGACAGAACCAGTGGGAACGAGCCCCCACCAACACCTCTGCTGTAGGGAGTAAACTGGGGGAGGGGTGGTGGTGGTGTTTAACATCTTCCCTTTCTTGTCTCAGCAGATCTGGTAACACCCATGTCCCCCAAGGTCAGAATGTCTGGGTAACCCTCACCAACACGATGGGACAGGATACGTTGTGCCTCAGCACAGCCACCCCTCAGAACCCCTTCACAACGTGCCTAGTCAGAGTTCCTCTACTGACCAAGGCGTTGATGGGCCTTTGCAACACCACAAGAGCTAAAGAGGCTTGTCCAATGACAGGACTCTGGCCACATCTTGTTCACCTGGAATGCTCCCCTGTACAATGATAACTGAACTCTATTTAACTTCACCAGTAGATGCAATGATACGATATCTTGATGGGTAAACACCATGCAGCAATGGTACCATAATTCGCCTAATTGTTGCAACATGACAACAAACAATGTAACTATTAGTTTTTCTACACATATGACACTGTCACCTGGTCTGTTCCTCATCTGTGGAGACAGAGCCTGGTCTGGTCTCCCAAAGGCTATTAAGGGAGGCCCATGCATGCTGGGTCGAGTGACCATATTAGCACCAAATGTCACTGTGGCCTGGTGGTTACAGCATAACCAGACTGTAGAGATACCGTGGAATTTTGAGACACTGAAAAGATAATCACTGCCTCTGTTTTGGCCCCGAGCGTTGCAAGCACTCGTGCTTTAACTGAATTAAACTAATTAGGTTGCTGGTTAGCAAAGTTTAGCAATGCTACCAGTATGGCAATCTCAAACTTGCTTTTGGACATAAATAGCATACGACATGCAACTTTACAAAATCGTGCTGCAATTGATTTTTTTATCATTAGCTCATGGATATGTGTGGGGCCAGGGGGTGATTTGTTAACTGAGAACAATAAAGATATTATTGCCCTGGTAGGCAGGAGACCATGGGATACAGAAGGGAGGGGACTGCAGGACCCTGGTTGTTTCTAAGAGCTGTAGATAACTGGACTAAAACCAGACTTTACAAGGCTGGAAAACAAGAAAGCATAACTGAGCTATTTGGGCAAGTGAAAAAGCACTGCCTCAATGAGGCAGGGGTATAAAAGGGATTGATTGTGCATAATAAAGTGATCTCGTTTGTCACCTCAAAATGAGGTCCGTGCCTCAATCACTACAGACACGGATGTGAAGATTTTGATGGTGTATATTGCATGAATTTAAGTGATCATTTGAGCTCTGTACATGCCCAGTTGCAAAACATGCGAACTCTCACTCAACACCTTTTAAAGGACAGTGGATCCATTTGCAGGATGGATGTGGAGGTGGGAGTGGCTAAAAAAGGTCTTTTTATTATTATGTGTAGTTGGAATAGGATTTTATGTGCATTTTGTTGTATTCCTTGTTTAATTTCTCTTATTTGCACATTAGCTGAATCCATATTACATTGTACTTTAGTGTGAGTAGTTGAATATCATCGTGTCCCAACAACGGACCATGCGGTGGCATGTATCAGTGATGATAAAAAATGGTCCATTGTGGGACATGATATAGACAAATGATATATATATCTACTGTTGAGGTATTGTACACTCAAATTTTATGTTAGATAAGTTTAGAGTAATGTAGTGAATTAGCTTAAGCAATAACTCTTAGCCAGCTTTCAGTGAGAAAGTATGCGACTGCTTGTACTTAACTAAGCAGATAACAGGCATGGAATTGGATAAATAAAAGAAGAGAAGAAGAAAAGCGGTTGGAACTGCCTGATATTTACAAGACCTTGAAGCAGAGCCCAAGGAGCGTGCACAGTCAGGAAAGGTGAAAATTTATAAATACCTTTGTAGGTGTTATGGAGATAAGGCATGGTGTCATAATCGCTGTTAGCATGGGACAAACAACAAGTTGGCACTCAGTTGCTCACGCACTGGCCATGTGCAGGGCAGATGATTTTGCTAACCTGAGGAGACATTTTACAGGGAAGAAGGACTCGATGCTGTAGGCCTTGTTGATATCGAGCAACTCTGACAAGGCCTTGAAACAGAGAGCTGAGACAGAAACGAGTTAGTTCGGTGGGAACAAGTACCAAGGGAGAGAAAAACAAAAGAAGAAAAATATCAACATAATTAATTTTAGTGTAAGTTGGTTTTTTTGCATGCATAGTTGTTTAGCCAATAATATGTTAGTAATAGCTTTATGGACAGCTACCTTTAGCCAATAATACACTGTAGATAGCCTCATGAACAGCCTGTTATGTAACCCAAAAAGGTATATAAAGAAACAGCTAACTCAATAAAGGGTCTTTGATCCATCAGATTGAAGTCCGTTTCTTAATCCCCTCGTCACTAACCCTTTGCCAGTCCCCAAGAGGAAGATAAAAGGAGCTGGGCTGGAATGGGTAGGCGTTGAGAAGGACTACATGCACGCCTTTTACCAGAGGACACCCTGAAGGTGCAGTACCTATCAACTCTGACCATCCAAGCACCATGTTCCATCTCCTTCTGCTCAGCAGAATGACACCAATCCACAGGTCGATAAGCTTATAAGTTGGGTTTGGGGTTTTTTTATGTAGCCAGATGTAATAGCTTATTTGAACAATAAAACATATTTGATTTAATCTTGAATTAGTGGTCTTGTCTTTGCACACTGGATTCTATAGACAAACCTAATACACCCTACTCAGTGTTTTCTTTCTCAATTAACTATGTGGACACAAGCATTTTTTTTAAATTATTTTCAGTTCCAAAATTACATGACTTCATAGGTTTTGACAACTCTACCACAGGTTAGTAAATTTTTCTTGCTGTTGAAAATATACTCAGTAACAAGTGAAGAGTCATTGCAGAAATGAATTCCAGAAAGAGACTATGAATCTGATGATATTAAGTATTTTTTATGATTGTTGGAAATATGCTTTGAAAACCTTATCAGCTTTAACTATTTGATTTAGACTTTATCTGCAAAACAAGATGGCCTATTTGGGCAGTCGAATAGGGCAATTGTGTGAGAACTGTCATTTTGTAAACTTGTTAAATGTGAGAATATTTTTTCAGGGCTGGCTGCAGCTGCAGTAAGAAATTGCAGAATTGTATGCCAGTTGTGATGGGGTGCTGATGGAAGGCTGAATTATTGCAGCTTCCCAGTTCCCATTCAGAGCAATTAGCAATATTTACTTACCTTTCACTTACAACACTGTTGCTGCCATATGGTTTATTTCCAGTTAGAAACTGAAGATCTGATTAAGGGTCCACTGCCATTAGAGGAGACACTTCTATTATCTTGATGTGGGAAGTCTTAGTTCATGAGGACCATCATACTTTGAGTTAAGTCAACAGAATTTGTTCTGTATAGTTCAAATACAGGAGGATCATACTCTAAGTATGAAATTCTACTTGGTGAACCAGCTCAAAGCACGTGTATAACAGTATGTTGTGAAGCATTGAGCTACCATGGTTATGAACTCAGTATTAGAACTCTTACAGACTAAGGTGGGATAGAAAAATGTAAGGATTGCCACATATGTTGTGCTTGTGGTTTGCATGGGAATTGCAACTTAATAGAACTAAGAAAAAAAATGCATTTCGTGTATGACTATTACTGCATTTGTTTCTATCTGTATTTTAGCATACTGCTAAAACCCTATATTATATGTGTATATTAGAGGAGAGGTGTTATTAGGAAGAAGATAAAGCTAATCACATATTTTCAATGCTTCTGCATACTCTGTTCATTGTAGAGTTGAAGGACACACAAAATGTTCATTCTCCTATGATCAAGGCTGTCATGTTGTGTCTCTCTTGTTTTGTGTTTGGTTTATTTTCTTATTCTTTATTCTTTTTTGTTTCTTGTAGTTACCTCAAGCGTAGTAAAGAAAGTAGTAGACAGTTGGCAACCATCCAAGAAATAACGAACTGTTATGTCTGGAGACTGCAGAGCTGTTCAGAATATCACTTCAAGACTAGGAACAGCACAGAGAATTTAAATGATAGTGCAGTGTTGATTTTTGTGCTACTTCTACTGTGAAGCCTTTTTTCCCTTGATTTGTGAAGATCCCCTTATTATTTTAATTATATAGGCACCTGGAAAAGTTATATGCATGTGAATTCAAGATGATGTTATTTTTTAGGGAAGAATAAAGGCCTCAGGAATAAAAAAGACAATGTTTCACTGACATTGTTTTGGGTCACCTGAAAAGGATATCTCAGGTTTTTCTAGGCTCACATATGGAGAAGTAAGACAAGAAAGTATTTAACAGCTCAACATGAAAGTTTTCAGTTAGGATATCTGGTGCCAAGCACTGAGTTTATTTGGCAATAAATTGCTTTCTATGTAGCTTAATCTCTTTGCTAACAACTACTGTAACTAACCAATCCATACTTTAAAAAAGTAAATGCTCCTTTTGGTGATTAAGGCACAAATATGGAATAAAATTAACATCTCTACAGAAACTGGAGCACAGAGGGCAGGTAACTAGAGGAGAGTGATACCTGCAAAATGCTGATGTTTTTTCCAATGTCAGAAAGTTCTTTAGAACCTTTTAAGGCACTATTGTTTCAGAAAGATGATAATAAGCTAACCGTTATGCCAGTTCATTTTAACAATAGTCCCATTCCAGTAGACAAAAAAGCAGTGTTAAAAAGAGTACAGGATATTTGGGCAGAAACAGAATCTTAGTGTTAAGAGTTAATATGTCATTGGTTCTATGAGAGGCATTTTAAGAAGTCATTTCTCATTCAGAATGGCATTTATGTTCCTCATGGAAATGTTTTGCAAGGGGGTTGTAGTTAGAGTAATTCCTAGATTTGTGCCAATATACTGTAAAATAAAACAGCCTCAGAAATGTGCTTTGAAATCTGGCATAATAGGCTCATGTGGTTTTTATGTATTATATTAAAAATTCCTGTAGTTACTCAAAATACTATAGAACTCAGTGATCATATAACAGCAATGATATCCTCATTTATATTTTGACATGAACATAGTTAAAAGATGTAATGCTGTGAAAATCAGGCTAATACGGAATAAAGAAATAGCAAATTTAACAAATAATGTTCTACAGTTCTGTTGTTTTATTTATTTAATGTGATGTGTTCAAGACTATATTTTCCTTGAAACCAGTAACCAGATCTGTCGCAAATGTGCCTTAAATAAAAGTGTAAATTCCTCCCTCACTGTGAACAAGAAGTCTTAAATTTTGCCTCTGTCTGTGAACAGAGAAGGCCTTGTGGGGGATGTGGCAGTAGGAGGATGCCTAGGATGATCATGAGATGACATGGTTTTCAGTTCTAGGTGAAGTGAAGAGAGTGGTTAGAAGGTCAGTAGCACTAAATTTCCAGAGGGCAGACTTTGAACTCTTCAGAAGGCTGGTTGGCAAAGTCCCATGGGAGACAGTACTTAAGGGCAAGGGAGCCCATGAGGGCTGGGAGCTCTTGAGAAAGGAAATCCTAGCAGCTCAGGACAAAGCCATCCTCATGTTCCAGAAAAAAGCCGGCAGGGGAAAAAAACAGCTTGGTTGAACAGGGAGATCTTGGGAAATATCAAGAAGAGAAATGTTTATGGGCTTTGGAAGAAGGGACAGGCGTCTTGGGTGGACTACAGGAGGGAAGTGAGATTGTGAAGAGAAAAAATCAGGAGGGCTAAGGCCCAACTAGAAATCAGATTGGCAAAGTCTGTGAAAGATAACAAAAAATCTTTCTATAAATATATAAATAATAAAAAGAGGACTAGGGAGACCCTATTGGATGCAGAAGGAACAACAGTGACAGGGGATGAGGAAAAGGCTGAGGTACTTAATGCCTTCTTTGCCTCAGTCTTTAAATGTAAGGAAAGTTGTTCCCTCTGTGTACAAACCTAGGAGCTAGAGGAGCAACATGAGGCTCCCATGGTCCAAGAGGAGGTGATCAGAGCCTTGCTTGCCCAGCTAGACACCCACAAGTCTATGGGGCCTGATGGGTTTCACCCAAGGGTACTGAAGGAGTTGATGGATGTGCTGGCCAAACCCCTTTCCATCATCTTTCAACAGTCCTGGAAGACTGGGGAAGTTCCACTGGACTGGAGGCTGGCTGATGTTGTGCCCATCTACAAGAAGGGTCGCAGGGAGGATCCAGGGAACTAGAGGCCTGTCAGTCTGACCTCAGTGCCAGGGAAAGTCATGGAACAGGGGAACTTGTGTGCTATCATACAGCACATGCAAGAGAACCGGGTGATCAGGCCCAGTCAACATGGGTTCACAAAAGGCACGTCTTGCCAAAGTAACCTGATCGCCTTCTATGACAAAGTGACTCAGATGCTGGATGAGGGAAAGGCTGTGGATGTATCTTCCTGGACTTCCGTAAAGCCTTTGACACAGTTTCTCACAGCATTCTGCTTAGGAAACTGTCAGCCTCTGGCCTGGACAGGGGCACACTCTCCTGGGTGGAAAACTGTTTGGAATGCCAGGCCCAGAGAGTGGTGGTAAATGGTGTTAAATCCAGCTGGAGGCCAGTTACAAGTGGTGTTCCCCAGGGCACAGTGCTGTGTCCAGCCCTGTTCAATGTCAGCCACATAAATTTCAAACTGTATGAACTAAGATGTGTGGACCTTTACCGATGGGATATGTAGGACTGATTGTAGGGTGTTCGAGTATTCAAAAACAAACTTTATACACATTACTGAGAATAACTGACTCATGCTATATAGGTCAAATTCAGATAATGCTAGCTGACTTTCAAATCTCGTGCTGCATACCAATAAATCAGAAGGTTGTACAAATTATTTTGTTACCCCTTTCCGTTCCTCAAAGTTCCCCTCACATTCAAGAGCAGGTATGATCTGATAGTACTGATTTTGCCCAGGTATCTTGGGCTCAGAAAGTCACAGCAAAACAGCCTACACTTACAATTAATATAGAGGGAAAAGCATTTACAGGACTATTTGATACCAGAGCTGATGTTTCTATAATTTCTCAAACTGACTCCATTACCTAATCATGAAGGAGTTAACTCCTGTGGCCTTCATTCAAATGAAATTTGGCAATCAGATGTAGCACATCATGCACCTTTTGGACGTTTATGTTATGTTCACATATCCATAGATACCTTTTCAGGTGCTATGTGTGCCTCTGCTCATGCTAGTGAAAAGGGGCGAGATGTCTCTCAACACTGGACTCGCTGCTTTGTTACACTTGGAATGCCTAAACCAATAAAGACAGATAATGCCCCTGGATAAATTCCCAATCTACTTATCTTTTTTTTGCAACAATGAGGTATTGAACACGTTACATGTATACCCCACAACCCTACTGGTCAAGCCATCATTGAGAGTAGCCATTCAACTTTGAAAAATATGTTATTAAAACAAAAAGGGGGAATATGCTTCCCCAGGAACAATTAGACAATGCTATCTATACCCTCAATTATTTAAATGTCAATTTGATTTCTGTTAGAAATATGACCGCTATAGAAAGACATTTTTCTATTTTTGAGAAATGATCACATCATCCACAGGTTATGTACAGGGACACTATGGCAAACAATCATTGGAATGGACCTGTTGAACTAATAACATGGGGGAGATTTATGTTTGTGTTCTTCTTCCCTGAGGACTCCAATGGTTTTCAGCACAATATATCAAGCCCTACCTAGAGCTGGAAAAAGGTGACCCAGAATCAGATGCCTCAGATGTAGAGGTTGAACCTGAATAAAGATCACAGAAATGAAAGAAAACAACACGAGATTATCGTACCACTTGAGAAAAACTGAAACAACTATAACAAAGTGCAAATTCCACGATGGTAGCTGCGGGTGTACCAACTACCCTAACAAACATCTTCCTGGCATATTTAGCTATCATCGTCAACAACAGTACAGTAAGAATGTTAACATGCTAAGGCAGAAGCTAAAATAGATCCTAATAACTGTACATTATGATGGAAAAGTTATTAAACAGGTAATGGAACAAATTAAGTGTAGGAGAACACCATTGGTGGGAAATTTTCTTTAATTTGTCCTCCCACAGCCACTGGAATCCTCAATGTGTTTCTACACCCTGTGGTAGTTGTTCTCCCAATGCAAATCTGCTTGTGCTTTGCCATGGTAGTGGTTTGTTACAGGATGAGGCAGGTGAAATGCTGCATTGACAACCAGGTTAAAAGACTGGGTCTGACCAAGCACCTCCTACTGTAGTAAAGGGCAAGACTGGGTTGGCCTCTGTGTTTGCCACCAAGAAGAACTTTTAGCTCCACTGCTGGCTGCAACCCAGTAGGTATTGAGTGATGGAGATTCATGCCACACCAGACCTTGATGTGAGGGATGGCTTCCTCTGTTATAAGAGTGTCATCCAGGAGGGAAGGGCAGGCCAAGCAGCCTCTGGCTCACAATAAAAAAGAGCAAGAGTTAGCTTAAGTAACCTGTCTTTGAACTTCCCATCCCCAAATGCTGTTTGAAAAAATGATTTTATATGATTTAAACCTCCTTAAGCAGAGGAGAACAGGACAAAGGAAGCCAAGGACTGTGTCTTTGAAGAAAAGAGACAGCAACACAATGCCTGAGTGTTGAAAAACACCCACTAAATATTGCAGAGATGTTACCAGCCTCAGAGACTTTGGAAAGATGATAGAATACAAACATTGTAATGACAATTAGCAGTGCTATAAAAAATATCCAGTAAATCAGATTAAATTTACGAATAATGACATTTGTTGGTCTTGATTGTGCTTGTGTTATTTTGGTATTTGCAGTGCTCAAAGTTGTCTGGGAAATTAAGCAAGATCTTGAAAACCAGAACTCAAGGTCCTCGCTAGCCTTGTTGTGAATCCAATCTTTTAAAACCAAAAAGGGGGAGTTTTAGCAGCAACCCCAAGCATGTAGAAGATTAACTGGAACTAAGATTAAGCATGAAGCTGGTACCAGGCATATTACAAAAAACATTATGAAAAACACCAAGTGTTCTGAACTACACACACAGGATGATTTATCTTGAATGTTTGAGAAGGCCAAGCTGGGAAAAACCGCCTGGGAATAAATGAATTGGAGATATGGCTGAAAACAGTCAAGAGTGTGTTGAACAGACAAAATCAAAAACATAATGTTTGTCTGAAGATCAGAAAACCAAGGAACTGTATAAAGATCTGCCTGAATGAGAGAAGCAAGTACTGAGTACTAAGCAAATCAGTAGTAGTATGCCATGCTGATCACAAAGAATATGCTTAAAGAAATTTGAAATGCCTGCGTCTCCTTCATCACTGCAGTATCCCGCTTTCCTTTGGTATGCTTTTTAGTAATCATTCCTAGAAAGACTATTGGAATTGATCTATTGATCAGAAGGTTGGCAAGACTATAAGAAAAGTGGGAAAATATATATAAGAAAAATGCAAAATGTCCTGAAAACCAAAATATGTTCAGATGTATATGAACAGATTTGGAAAAGAGATTTGGAATAGATTTGGAATGATCTTGTTTTGCGGAATCAAACTCTATAACTCCGTTAAGGGTTATAAAGCAGGTATGCGTTTATTCACCTGTGGATGCGAGGGGTTAATCCTCCCAACTCACACACCAAATGGTCTAACAAGCAGACAGTTATAGTGGAAAGATATTCCTATTCATAAGCGCCTATTACATATTCAGGACCTTTCCCCGCTTCTTATTATAATTAGATTTGAGAAGCTTTTCCTATACTTGCGCAGGTGTGGTGTTGTGGTCTGGGGCTCGGGGCTGAAGTAGTCTTCATCTTCCTCATGAACCGTCCCTGAATTCAATCTGTGCGCAGGCGCAGTCTCATCCTGGTCAAGCTCCAAGACTGCAGAGCAGGATGCAGTCGGCTCTCTACCATTGTGCACATTCCAGCTTTCCTTATCAGTGAATGTCTGTGAATGAGCTTCTCTCTTATCAACATCCAGGGTCTTCAAGGCCTTTACTAGCAGACAGTGCATATTTCAGTAAGCTAAGCTGTCTAAGTTTGCCTAACGTTTCTGCAGTTTTTCTGACTGACTAATATGCCCGCACATCAATTCCCCCCCCCCCGTCTTTTAAACTTAGGCAAATTCGTTTGCCTCACACATGATGTACTTTTTGAAGGGGAACTAGATAGTGTTTTGCTTGAAAAATACCTTTAAATGCATTCTCATGAGCACTAGACAGAGGTCAAAATTGTGAGTCGTTGTAGCATTCTCCAATTCCAAACAAACAACACAGTAGAGAAAACAAAGCTAACTAAAACTAACATCAACAGCACAATAACGGGGTGGTAAATCTTATTTAGAATGCCAGTTGCAGTGGGGGACCATCCAAATAGTATGTCCCACCAATGATGGTTTGCATTTTCTCTTACACTTTTCAGGACCCTGTTCATTTCCTCCATGTCATGGTGAGCTGTTTTCAGGGTCTTCTACTTTCTTGGACATCATCCAAAATCTTGAACAGATCCTGAAGTTTCATTAATTGTTTTACCAATATAAGATTCATTCCAATATGTACAGGCAATAAAATGTGGTACATAGTGTAATTAGACTTTATCGACTGGTAAGATATGACTGGTGCTAAGTAAGAAAAGTCACACACAACAATCTTAACAAAATTACAAATGCAAAAATTAGAATGATTCTTGCTATCTATAATTGTCTCATCTATTACTATAGAAATACAAGCAGTTCTTAAACATATACAACCTAGGCCAATATATATAAGTACGGTCTTCTGATTAGCGTCCAGATGGATCTCAAAGTGGCAGATGAGTCACTGGAACCCCCAAACGGTATATTATCTCTTATAGTAATGTTCTGGTTACCTCTCGAGCCTTGGCTGATCTGGTAGGGAATGCCTCTGGCCAACCTGAAAAGGTATTGGTTAGTACTCTCAAATATCAATACCTCCCTTTTCTTGGAAGTTCTAAAATAATCAATTTGCCATTGTCATCCAGGCCCGTTGCCTTTCCCGATTTGGCCCATTT
Organism: Clamator glandarius; assembly: GCA_033459285.1. Lineage (NCBI taxonomy): Eukaryota > Metazoa > Chordata > Aves > Cuculiformes > Cuculidae > Clamator > Clamator glandarius. The sequence continues at coordinate 38,854 of JAUNZM010001905.1, read as the reverse complement.
CCATTGTAGGGGTATTTTTGGGATTAGTTTGGAGGCAAATATCACACTGCTGAGTCACTTGTCTCACAGTAATGTATACATTTCTAGCTACAATTTCTCTAATTAGGCATTTCTACAGGGCCTCTGCTCCCCAATGCCTTTTTCTATGCTTCTCTTTTACTAAAACCCATATGATTAATTTACCTTGTGGGGTGAGAACTCATCCCTCCTCATTATATGACCCTTCCAAATCTGCAGTGAGCTTTTGATTTTCTTTGGTATATTGGGGCTCTCCGTCCAGGGAGATTTGCCCATCACGGGTCAAAGCCCCTTCGGTTTTTACCTCTCCTTTGGCTGCCTGTTTTGCCTCTCTGTCCGCCAGCTCATCTCCTCTTTCCAGTTCCGAATTCACTTTCTGGTGTGCTTTGATTTGCATGGTTGTTACCTTCTCAGGGAGCTGGACTGCTTCCAATAGTTTCAGGATGTCCATATTTCATGTGTTTACCCTGTGGGTTCAATAACTCTTTTTCCTTCCAGATTGTGCCGTGTGCATGTACAACTCTGAATGTATACCTTGAATCTGTATAGATATTTGCAGCTTTGCCTTTAGCCAATTCCAAGGCACGGGTCAGAGCAATTATCTCTGCCTTTTGTGCAGAGGTATTCATGGGTAAAGGTCCTAACTCTGTTATGTCTCGACTAGTGATAATGGCATATCCAGCATGTCTTTTACTGCTTAGGACATAACTGCTCCCATCCATGAAACAATCTTCAGCACTTCCCATAGGACTATCCTTTAAGTCCAGATGGCTCGAGTATATCACCTCAATAGTTCCTAGTCAGTCATGATGTACTGGTTCCCCTGTGTTTCTGCTAAGAAAAGAGGCTGAATTGACAATGTTAGTAACTACAATTTTTACCATTGCAGTCTGGTATTTCAAGAACCTTTGTGGGGAAAGCCAGTGTCCACCTTTCACTTCCAATACAGCAGATATTGTATGGGACACCAACATAATCATTCTCTGGCCCAGAGTGAATTTTCGGGCTTCCTGGGTATCTAGTATTAGAGTCGTAACCGCTTACAGGCATCCAGGCCAACCTTTTGCACTTGCAGTGAATGCTTGGAAAAGCATGCAACTGCTCGGTGATACGGGCCCGGATCCTGTGCCAGTATTAGAGGAGAAAAAATGGATGGCTTACATCTGGGAGTCCCAAGGCTGGAGCCGACATCAGGGCCTTTTTCAGTAGTTCAGAGGCCTGTATAGCTTCTTTATTCCTTTGAAGGTGTTTCTGTTCAGTGGTTGTTAGTGTGTACAGGAATTTAACAAGCAGTCTATCTACAGTCAGCACCACCCAGTCGTTCCCAGGAGAATTTGTATCTCTCTCACAGTTTGCAGTCTCAGAGTTTGCATATTGCCTCTTTTTGGGCTTGTCCCAAAGTTCTCTGTCCAGCACTGACTTTGTAGCCCAGGTAAATCATCTTGCGTTGCATTATCTCGGCCTTCTTTTTGGATTCCCAATATCCCTGGAGTCCTAAAAAATTCAATAGACTCACCGTCCAGGTCATGCAAGTGTCCCTTGTCCTGGTGGCAATCAGAATATCGTTCACGTACTATAACAGTTCTCTTCCTCAAACAGGGCTTCTCAGGACTCAAGATCTTTTGCAAGTTGATTGCCAGATATAGTAGGGCTGTTTGGAACTCTGCAGTAATACTGTCCAAGTAAGATGATTTCTGCATCCACTTTTGAGATTCTCCCCTTCAAATGCAAATATTTTCTGGCTGGCCTCATGGAGAGGGAGGCAAAAGAAGGCATCCTTCAGGTCGAAAATGGTAAACTAGATTAGTTCAGGTGTCAATACAGTCAAGAGAGTATATGGGTTTGCCACCACTGGATAGAGGTCTTTATTATTTTATTTACAGCTCGTAAGTCCTGGACCACTAGATATGATCCATCAGTCTTACAGACAGGTATTGGCTGAATTTCTTCCCTGTCTTCTCTCTTTAGGGGATTTTATTTAATTGTTACCGGCTGCCGCCCTTCTTTGATTTGACCTTAACAGGTGGAGCATTCTTTGCTTTTCCGGGCACATCAGTGGCCCATAGCCCAGGGTATACCTGGTTCGTAGTTTCCTCGTCAACCTTTCCTCCTGTGGGCACACTAGCTAGAGATAAGCTCATTATTTGCATGTATTTTTGATAATTTATCTACAGAGTAATTTCTCCCTTTTCAAATTTAATCACAGCCCCTAATTGTTCTAATAAATCTCTCCCCAAACGTGCCTTCAGGGAATTAGGACATGTACAGGAATTGGTGTATACCCCATTGGTTCCCCAATTTATATTTCAAAGGTTTGCAAAAATATGCCTTTTCTCTTTGGCCAGTTGCTCCCTTTACCATCATGTAGTCATTTCCCAAGGGTATCAAAGCTTGGTTAAAAACTGAATATGTTGCCTTGGCATCAATTAAAATTCTACCTTATTTTACTCTTTCCCTAGCTTCATTATAACCAGACAATCTGCTAGGGTGTATTTCCCAAATCTCCATCAATCCTCCTTCACATGGGCCACTATCTGTCCTTTCTGATCACTCCACGCTCTTTCATTTCTTTTTGCCTCATTCAACAATACTTGCAGGTTCCTATCTCCTATGGAGTGCAGCTTTTGAAATTTATGCCTGATATCCCCTGCTGAGCGACCTAAGAACAAAGAAACTAGTTGTTGTATTCCTACCTCTGACCCAGGATCCAATGGTGTGCTGTGGGACATTGCGTCCCTTAATCAATCCAGGAATTCAGATGGTGACTCGGAAGGACCTTGCTTAACTGCATATAATACGGATCATTCCGGTAGTCTCAGGCAACCTTTTCCATGCTTCTAAATTGATGGCAGAAAAGGTACCTTGATTAGCATTGGCTCTCCATCAGGTCCTACTGCCTCCCAAAGAGCTGCCTGCAGGACCATTGGAGCAGACTTTTTCTGATGTAGAAGGATACAGGGCTATCCAGAGGAGTGGGGGTCCTTTCCGAGTTGGCATCTTGTTCCTGTGATTGAGGGGGAGGCTTAAACAGATCAGTTAGATCCTGTTCTGGTGCCTGCAAGTTTTGTTTAACTTTGTGCACTTTTGTCCAATGCTGCACACTGAACAACTATTGCCTCAGTTTACCTCCATATTCCTTGTTATTTTCTCGCTCAAGGGTGAGTGTCAGAGGGTCCTGTGGGGGCAAAATTCCACAGTCCCTTTATCACTCCAGATTGTTATGGAGGGTTAAAAACATATCCTCGTAAGACACTTCATCCCACTTTCCTTCTCTCCTCAAAATCAATATTAATTGTAAGAGGATGTTATAATCTATTGTCTAATTAAGTGGTCACCTTGCCCCATCATCAAATTTGTAAAGCAGCCACCATTGATTACAATATTTAATAAGGGTCTTTTTGTTTTCAGTGCTCCCAGTTCCAAACAACATCCTTCCAATGTGTTTATACACATCCCAGAGGGCTCTTTTTGTTTTCCATTTTTAGTTTCTTTAGTTTGCCTTTTCCTTAGTTTCACCTCTTTCTTTCTCAGTTTTCACTAAAACCTTTCTTTACCCTGTTCTTTAACCCATTCCTGGTCTTTCCCTTCAAGGTCCCGGATTTCTGGAACCAAACTTTCTTTTCCACTACTGATCATGCTTTCCGTTAAATTACATTAAGTTTTGTCCTTGCCAATTAGGCAGTAGTTCAACCTTTCTTACATTACTGATAAACATAATATACGCACACACATACTAAACCTGAACATATTGTTCCCCAATTATACACAATAAACCTGTCTGGAGAAATAATCACACAACAAATTTTGGATAAATCAATAGTTGGCACGCTTAAAATTTTAAGGATCATTTCTCCCATCTTTTAGTAAAGCCTGTTTAGGAATCCCTACAATAGCTTGTTTGGTCATTATTCTTATGCAAATAGAATTGTTCATAACCCAGTATCTCCCTACAGAGATAACATGTTTAACTCCCGCAGACTCAGCAAAGAAGCAGAAGGGGGGGCGCACCCATACACACACATAGCCGCAAGGCTGGGTTTTTCCATTTTTTTGTCCTTTTTGCTAGATATTTTCAAAACTAATTTGTAAGTTTTATAAATGTTTGAAGCTTCAAGTGCTTTGTCTCTGGCAGCGCCCCTTGCTTTTCAGAGTGAGCAAGCTGTTCTGTCTAGTTTTACCTGCATAGTACTTGAAGCTCCTTGGTGGCACAGGTCAGCAGCTCAAGCCCACCCCGGCGTACCCACTTCTCTCCCCACAAGTATCCAAAGTCTTAAATTCCTGCCAAACTCCAGCCCTCTATCATACATTAAACAATTAATGGAGCACAGAACAAATTAACAACATACAACAATCAGAACTCCTCACTCACTTTGCAGCGATGCTGCATCTCAAACACACAGCCATTCATTTCAGGGCCAGTACAACTCACACAGTGTTAGTTACGACCAGTCAAATTGGATCCACAGTTTCCAATGTTATGGATATCTAAACCACACATGGTACCAGGCACATACAACACTTGAAATACGATGATTTTTTTTTTTTTTGATAGCTATCCCCAGCCTCGGACGCCTTACAAGGTCTTGGCAAGCTATAGGGAATCCCTCCCTACAGCTCCCTCACTACGCATCCCGTTGGGCCCGCCAATTCCCAGAGGCGAGCATTCTAGCTCCTCGTCTTTGCGTGTCCCATACACGACTTACAGACTCATCCCCTACCTCCCTGCAGGTATCCATATCCCCAAGTCACATACCTTGTCCACCCACTGATGGGCTGTCTCTCTCCCCACAGCGATGGGATGGGGATGGGAGGGGAGATTCTCTGGAGAAACAGTCCGGTGGCGCCTAGAACGTCCTGCTCCCCACCAGTCCTGCAGCCGGACAGAGATGGTGTCCCATCTGGGGTGCCAAATTGTTTTGCGGAATCAAACTCTATAACTCCGTTAAGGGTTATAAAGGAGGTATGCGTTTATTCACCTGCAGATGCGAGGGGTTAATCCTTCCAACTCACACACCAAACGGTCTAACAAGCAGATAGTTATAGTGTAAAGACATTCCTATTCATAAGCGCCTATTACATATTCAGGACCTTTCCCCGCTTCTTATTATAATTAGATTTGAGAAGCTTTTCCTATACTTGCGCAGGTGTGGTGTTGTGGTCTGGGGCTCGGGGCTGAAGTAGTCTTCATCTTCCTCATGAACCGTCCCTGAATTCAATCTGTGCGCAGGCGCAGTCTCATCCTGGTCAAGCTCCAAGACCGCAGAGCAGGACGCAGTCGGCTCTCTACCATTGTGCACATTCCAGCTTTCCTTATCAGTGAATGTCTGTGAATGAGTTTCTCTCTAATATGCTCGCACATCAATCTGGTGTTCTTAAGTATTCTTATCCCAGTTCATCAAAGCCTTTAGGAGATGTTTCTGAAACCTTCCAATAATGTAAATTCCACACCTTTTCATGGCATTATGTTCCATGTTTATATTAGAGAATTTGTGTAATACCTGATTCCTTCTTCTTTAAATTTGTCTTGGAGACAAACACGTCTGCATTTTTGCAATGTCTTCTTTCAAATATCTTATCTCTACACTGAAAACAATTCTTCTAGTATTTTCTCATATATCTTGTTTTCTTGACAACATCAGACTTTTCTCTGTATCTTTCTTGAAATATGTGATCTAGAGCTTGCATGGACCCGGCATGGTGTGGGTTAAACAATGTCTCAAAGCAGGTGATTCTCAGGAGCAACACCCCCCCTACACACACACCCACATCCCCAGTGGGAAGAACAGACTTGCTGGAGAGCACGTCCAGACTTTTCTAGGATAGGGGCATGTCCAGGCTTGCTACCTGCCCTACCACTGACACAGGTGAGGGGCGGGGACAGAGAGCTTAAATAATCCCGGCGAAAGCCAACAACAGTGTGGACACCTGCCATCTTCTGGACCTGCTGGGCAAAGGAACACGTCCTGCAACATGGAGTCTTTAAGGTGGTGACTCTCTCTCATCTTTCCTATCTCTCTTCTAACTTTTGAAATGGTGATTTGTAAATAGTGAGATGGAATGTCAACTGCAATGTGCTAAAAAACAAGATTAACAACTAAGTTAACGATAATGACCCTTACCTTCTTGTCACACATAGTCGTTGAGATTGACCACATAGCTATGACTACACCTTAATGACTCTGGGTGGGACTGATCTCATCTCCCCCTGGATATGCAATGAGGTTTCAGGAATAAGATGTGTTTGTCACTTTGTGGAAAAATATGAATACGAAAACACTTCTGTATATATAAGGTTCTCTGAAATCACTGTTGGGTAGAAACACACTGAGGACAAATCCCGGGTCTTCTCCAGCACTGTATAATGTGTACCTGCCTTAATGGTTAAACTATTAAGAGTAAGTTTCTTTGTTTCACTATTAGTCTCTTTTTTTTCCTTTTTTATCTTTCTCTCTTTCCCTGTTCCCTTTTCTCCTTGCAACTCGTGCCGCTGCAGTGGGCTGTAGCTGGTGGGTTTTTTGGTTTCGGTTTTGAGTCTGGCAGCATCAGGCTCTCTATGTTGTTTTTTTCTCATTTCCATTAAGCAGATTGTTACAGTGTTACCAGCGTTGCCAAGTGATGGAGTGTTCCTGTAACTTTGGCCACTGCATTTTCTTGTCAGTGCTCTGTCTTATTGGTTGTTTGATTGTTTGAATCCAGTGTTTTCAGGGCGTGCACCTTGTTTAGTCAAAATATTGTTTACACCCTCCTCCTGAGTGATTTGTATTGCTCTGGTGCCATGCCAGTCTGAAGAGCTCACTTTTTAAAGCAGTAAAGCAGGATGTGACAGCTGCTCACTAAACTTATAACTGTTGGAAGGGTTGCTTTATCCATCCTGCATATAACACTCCTGTTTATACACTTTCCCCCACTTTAAAACATAATATTAGAGTGGGTTGACATGAGTTGCTTAGTAGTTACTGCCATTTTGTAAGGACCTAGAAAATAATTTTGCATGCTGTTTTCCTGTATTTTTTCCTGGGAACTTGGTTACAAATCACTGAATCTCAAATTATTTTTTTCTTGCTAAAGTATAAGAATTATTTTTGTCCCTTTTTTGCCTTCTGATTCTACTAGATTTGATTGTTTAATGCAGTTATCTTCTGGGATTTCCCAGCCTTCCTTATGCAGGCAGTCAGATCTTCTTTACATTCTCTTTAGTTTGTTTAATAGATGATGCCCAAAACTGGATGAAGCACTCCAGCTGAAATTATTTATCGTTGTTTTTAAGTAGAACAAAAGGAAGAAAAAAAAAATCTGTATTCTCCACCATACTCCATACATATACACTATACTCCTTCTATTACATTATAGACTTTACATTATGTTCTTTTGAACAGGACCGTAGACATGTTTACACTTGTCTGTACACATCTGTTTTATTAATCTATGTTAGTAGTTCTTTTCAGTGAACAAAGAGTAATTCCATGAAAAAGTGTGGCACCAAGGAAGACAAAGCTCTTCATCAAATGTGCTCATTTTAAAAGAATGAAAAAAAAGAAAATTCAAGCAATAACAAAACCAGAACACTAATTATAAGCTCTGCAAAGACAGCTTGGCTTAACTGAATTTGTTTTTCCCTGGTGTACTCACATAAGGGCCAGCTGGCTCATGACTCTTCAGAATTTAATTTGCTGCACTGCACATGAAGGGAAATTCTTTCTGTGGGCAATTTGACACTACAAGCATAATCTTATTTCCCTTCTAGAATCAGGCGCAACTGCTTTCCACATTGCAGTCTAGATTGCAAGCTGTCCCACCCCTCTGTATAACAATTTTCACCATGGCTCCACAGATAGCAGAAAAAACTGAGATAGAGCTGAGAAAGAGGTAAGCTTTCTGAAGTTGGATAAGAAGGATGAGTGCATACAAAGGAATGTTGGGTACACAGGCAGCAGAGGTTAGCTGCTGATTCCAGGGCTGTTCATACAGTCAACATTAGTGTGCTCTTATAGGCAATCACCTACTCTGCCCATGCCCAAAGCTAGCCCTGTTTCAAATAAATCAATGGGAATTCTGCTCAATGCTTCCCCATAAGCTCTATGCAAAAGTTTAGTGTAGGAGACCACTTGGTCCCTTTAAAACTCCAGTCACATTTTGAGTAATCCTGGATCAGTCTATCCAGAATTTAGATACTCCCACTCCCTCCAATTTATCTTGGGAGTTGATACAAGGATTCGTGCACATTTGGAACCCAACAGACCAGGAGACATGCATTGCCCTCCCTGATTTGGCAGCTGAGGGATTCAAATTCACAATAATTAGCTTAAACCTTTCAAAAATATTGGAAAATTGCTTGAAAAATCTCAATCAGACCAAAGGAAATAAGTCTCCTTTCCTTGATCAGAAAGAAGGACTAACATGGAGAAATAATGAGTCATGGGTTGAGTACTCAAAAAGCTTTGTATCTACTTCTGGAGAATTCCACTTGGGAAAATCTATGGGATCAACCCTGTTATTGATTTCTTGTTAATAGCACCTTACCTGTCTCTTGTACCATGATGGGATTCTGAAACATCCTCTGAAAGTGGTTATTTTGAACATGAGCATAATGTGCATTGGAACGCAGATTGGTGTATACAAATACTCAATAAACCTGGAACTCCACATCTTGTTAACCATACTAAATATGAATGGACCTAGTTGTTGAAACAACTACTTAACCCCAGCTGCCCTTTGTCTTCCACTTCCACTCTCCCTGATGAGTTGACTATTCAGTAGGAAGTTGACGTGGAAACCTGTATGTACAATAAGGTCTGCCTTCCACCTGGGGAAACTATGTTGGAATGAGCAACAACATAGGAACACCACTCCAGAGCTTTTGTTAAATTGCTCCCGGATATTAGACTGATCCACAGGAGCAGGTGACCATGACCTGCTAGAAACTTGGTACATTTCAGAACTGAGAACATTAATTTCAGATATGTGCACTTATTGGGGTTATCCAATTTGTGGATATCAAAATCAAGATAGCCAATGTAATGGTGCTTTTGAAAATCCTCAAATAGCAGTTTCCTGTCATATCCTAATCATGCATGGTCCAGATCGAAGAAAAGCCTGGAGCTCTGATGGAGTGCGACAGGAGCTACTTCAAGATGATCCATTTTATCATTACCAAGCCAAATACCCAGCCCCTCAAGGAATGGTATGGGCATGCTCCCACAGAAGGTTATATTCACAGTTAAATCATAGAATCACCAGGTTGGAAGAGACCCACTGGATCATCGAGTCCAACCATTCCTATCAAACACTAAACCGTGCCCCTCAGCACCTCATCCACCCGTGCCTTAAACGCCTCCAGGGAAGGTGACTCAACCACCTCCCTGGGCAGCCTGTTTCAGTGCCCAATGACCCTTTCTGTGAAAAAGTTTTTCCTTATGTCAAGCCTGAACCTCCCCTGGTGGAGCTTGAGGCTATTCCCTCTCGTCCTGTCACTTGGGAGAAGAGGCCAGCACCCTCCTCTCCACAACCTCCCTTCAGGTATGTCGGCGAAGGGAGATGCAGACACCAGGTGGTCATCAGCAAGTCTCAATTTTATTAGAGATCACAGCTAGTTAAATACAGTTGTTAATTAGCCTCATACATATTGCAAAAGCTGAGCTCACTATAGGTTACAGATTACAAGTCAGCTCCTGGGTACGCCTTGTTCCTCTCTTCTATCTCCAACTTTCCCACAGTTGTTTATCTAACTGTCCAAGGTTAGTATGCCCCTGTGCTTCTCCCTTTATCAGCATGATTTACAGTTTATGCTACAGCACAGCTCTTGCACAGAGCCGTGCCCCTGCTCTGCAAGCCATTCTCCAACAATTCCCCCTTTTTCTTTTTGGACCAGCATAGCTTGCATAACTAATCGATCTGTGGCCTTAGCCATCATATTCTGTAGACATGATATTAGACATGGGATTATTGATAGGATCAAAATTACAACAATCAAAATTACACATCCATATTTCAACAATGTTCCCAACAATCTGCCGATCCCCAGTGAACTTAGCCATACATCCAAAGGATTTTCCCATTGCTGTAATTTTCTTGTTATCTGTCAATTGTTGTAACTTGCTGTGGATGGACTGGGACCGATCAGTTAGATTAAAACAACACATTCCTGCAAATTCCTCACAGCTGTACCCATGTGCTACCATTAACTCCTCTAGACTTCTTCAAAGCTGAAAGAAAGAAAAACTTAGAAAGGAAGGAGAGTGCGGGAGGAGAACTCACACACATACAGCTGCAAGGTCAGGCAGTTTTTGTATGTTTTGCTAGGTATTTTAAACTTTTTACTTCTGAAGCCTTTCATTCCAAAGATCCCCAGGTAAATCTACCTGTTTGCCGGCTTAGTGGACGTTTGAGATTGAAAGGTCCCAGAGATATATTTTCAAGATTAATCAAAACCAATTTGTAAGTCTCACAAATGTTTGAAGTACTTCAAACGCACACACACACACACACACACACTCTTCTCAGCTAGCCGAATACATTCATACAACGTTGGTTATCACTATTAGATCCACAATTTTTCCATGTTATGAATATTTAAAATACATGGTACCAAGAACAAAAAGCACTTAAAATATGTACATTCATTATGAATGAGGCTTATATCAATTGTCTAACAAATCTTTTACTTATGGTAATACTTTTTGTTTGTTTGTTTTGTTTTGTAGTTTTTGTGTTTATAGAATTACAGACTGGTCAGTTGAGCTAAAACCTCAATTTCCCTGTGTATCATTTCCCTTGCTTGAATTATTCCAGTAGAGCTTGCATCAATGACCCCAGATAAAACAAAGATTCCCAACCGAATTATTGATAATCATACTAATTACAAGGCAGTAAAGCCAACCCCAATTGTCCTTTTCCATTTCCTGTTATTGTGTGAAGTGCAGATGATTGCAGCACTACTACGATGGTGGTGATCACGTCTATCTCGGTGCTGCCTCTGGTTCTTGCTCTGAGGTGAGAACTGCTAGAGTCACAAGTTGATCAGCACGCGCATTGCCTTCACCTAAACCTTCAGTCCATTGATGACTTCTGATGTGTATTATGCAATAGGGTTGAGATCATTGTTTTATCGCAGATTGTAGTTGCATTGAATCTGTTACGATGTTTAATTTTCATGCATCCACTGGGCGCATGTCCAAACAACTGCAGCTAATTCTAGAGTCTGTAAAGAGTCTCCTGGCTCTGCGGATAAAAGATGATGATGCCACTGATTTTCGGTAAACCAAGTTGCTGCTGCCCTTCGTGATCTTCTTACGGCATCTGTATAAACTGTAACAGCATTAGAGAGTGGCGTCTCGCTTTTCTTGGGTTTTAGCAACCAGTCGTGGTTGCCAAGCCATTTTAGTATAGGCATTTTCAGTGACTCTACTTTAAGTTCTACAGCCTCAGATAGCAAACTTAGCTGTAAAGCTGTGGAATTCCTCAACCACCATTCTAAGTCTTCTCTTCCTATTGGTAGATATATAACAGACGGCTCTTGGCCCGAGATTTGTAAAATTTGTGTCCTTCCTTTCTGAATTAATTCTGCCAAACTGTCCAGTTTTGTCCTGATAGTAGTTCTTGGTTGCATACTCGTAAATATCCATTCTAAGACTCTCACCCCTGTCTCCCCCTTTTTCTTTTTATGTTGTGTCAAGGCACCAGTAAAATGCGAGCGGCCTTGTAAGATGGTAAGATCAATTGGGAGTGTGGGGTCTATATGGTCCATGACACGGTCTGCTATTACTGTACTTAAATATTGAATCATGTCCTGTTGCGCCTGAGTCAGTTTCACTTTCCGTGCAGGATCAGTCCCTTTTAGAAGAGGGCATAGAATGTCAAGTTCGTCATTTGTGATTCCTGCCACCGGGCGAAGCCACTGAAGGTCTCCCATTAGTTTCTGCGCATCATTTAATGTATGGACCTGTACATTAACAGTCAATTTTTGTGGGCTGATCTGAGATTGAGTAATGTCCCATCCCAAGTATTTCCATACAGGGAACCGTTGAATTTTCTCTGCTGCAATAATAAGATGATGTCGTTGCAATTGCTGTTGTAGAAACCTTTCTTGCTGAGTAGAGAAGGGCTGCTGTTGTGCTAATAAAATATCGTCCATGTAATGGTAGATTATTGTTCCAGGCCATGCTTGTCAAACAGGTTTCAATGCCATATCTACAAATAATTGGCAAAGCGTAGGACTGTTCTTCATCCCCTGAGGTAAAACAGTCCATTCAAGACGCTGATCAGGTCCTTCTTGCTTTGTCTCAAGTCCTTGTTGAATTAATATTCTGGCAAGTGGTCGCTGGTTCATAGGTATGGTCAACTGTGGAGAGCATTATTCAGGCCTGGTTAACAGAAAAGGGACACAGCCAGACCAGCTTAGTTAGAATGCCTGAATTAGGTGAGAATTAGCCTAAGGACACAATGTCCTTGAGATAAGGGACTGCTTGCAGCTGCACATAAACAGGGTAAAAATAGAGAATGTATTAATCACAAGAATGTAGAAAGAAAAAGCTATGAAGGAGGAACGGGCTTGTAATCTGTAACCTATAGTGAGCTCAGCTTTTGCAATATGTATGAGGCTAATTAACAACTGTATTTAACTAGCAGTGATCTCTAATAAAATTGAGACTTGCTGATGACCACCTGGTGTCTGCATTCTCCCTTCGCCGACAGTCAACATTGCCAGGCCCCCAGTAGAGCCAAAGCTACCAGCGTCCTTATCTTGGGGAGAGAATGCTGGAATCTGTTGTGTCAGCTGTTCCAAGGGAATCAATTGTGCAATGCGACTTCCCTTAGGAATATGAATTGGTTGAAAATTTGTTTGTACCACAATAGCAATCTCTCCGGTATAATCCTTGTCTATTAGTCCTGGTAGGATAAAAAGTCCCTTGAGGCCGCTGGAGGATCGGCCTATTAGTAATGCTCCATATGATTGTCCATTTATCATCAACGGTCCTTTAATCTCAGAGGCAATCTTTTGTGGTCGATTGTCGATGCGTGTAGTATCTACTGCTGTCGCCAGGTCCAGTCCGAGGCTGCCCCTGGTTGCCGGTTGCAAGATGCTGGCTGGTCGAAGCTGGGCAGAGGTGTCTGTGATCCTGGGGCAGCTGCAGTCATGTAAGTCGCTGGGGCTGCTATTGGCGTCTGCGCGCTGCTGGGAGTTTCCCGGCTGACGGCGGCGGCAAGCAGTTGTATTGTGACTAGGTGAATGACAAGTCTGACACCAAACACCTTTTGCTTGACAGGCACGGCGTATGTGGCCACCCACTCCACAACGATAGTATTTTACTCCAAGATTTTTTGGGACCCCCTGGCTGGTGGCGGTGGCAGCTTGGAGAGGCCTGGAGAGGCGCAAGAGCAGCTAATACTTGAGATTGTGTTGTTTCTGCCTGTTTTTGTAATCCTAAGGCTAATTTTTCAATAGCCCCTATTAAAAAGGCCTGGGGGCTGAATGGCTGCATTGCCATTCTTTCTAACGCTTCCTCTATAGTCCAATTGGCTCCTAAGGTAGATAACACTCTCTGAGTCGTCTGGTTGCTGTTTTGAAGAGCACACTGCTTCAATAAGATCCCTTTCATATAATCTGGAACCCCTGCACGTTCTATCGCTGCAGCCGCCCTATCTATAAAGGTGCCAAACGATTCTTCTCTTCCCTGTTTTATACCCATATAGGCAGGTACTCCATCTGGGGTCTTGACTCTATCCATCGGAAGTCTGACTAACCTCATTGCCTCCTGAGCTTTGTCTGGACCTAATAGCATTTGTGCCTCTGTCCGTAAAAACGGTCCTACCCCCATCAGTTCGTCTAACGTGATTCCATGTAATGGATCTCCTGGCCCTCTTTGAATAGTTAGGGATTCGTTGACAGATACCTGCCAATGAGCATTAAATAACAGCTGCTGATGTTGTGTAAAAATCAGCTTCGCTACCGCTCTAAGATCATTTGGCGTGAGCAATGTAGAGTTAAATAGATAATCAAGCATCTGTCTCACTGGCTCACTCTTTACTCTGTACTGACCCACAGTTTCCCTCAATTGAGATAGTAATTTCCAGTCTAAGGGTGAATATGCTCCATTATACATGATCTGTTGTCCATTTTGATCTATTAAAGGAGTATAAACGACCGGACAGGCAATTGGAGTAGCAGCCTCCAAAAGCTCACCATCCCCCTCCTTCATGGCTTCTCTGGCCAATGAAGCCCAGGCTTCTCTCCTTTGTCTTGCCATCTCCTAACAGCAGTCGCTCTCTACCCCTGACACAGGATCTGGCTGACCAAAAGAATACTGAGCCTTGGGCTTTTGCTGATTCACATTTCGTATCAGCGGGGGGGGTTTCAGGGTTTGTGTTTGTTGTTCATAATCAGAATCGTGCTCACCGTCAGTCTCCTTGTGCACCTCACTCTCCTCGAGAGGGGGGGCACTCGGCTGTATTTGGAGACTGTCCCCGAGTCCTGAGTCAGATACTGGGGTCATTGGCACCACTACCCTTGTTGTAGCTGGAGCAAGCGGCTCACCCTCTTGTACATAACCTAAATTTTTCTTGTGTGCGTCAGCAACCCTCTCTGCCGCTTTCTTTTCTGTGGCCATCTGCAATAACTCATTATGCACTACACGCCAAAGTTTTCCCAACTTCCTAGCTGTTTTATCATCCTCTAACGTAGCCTCCCACAAGAGATCACCAAATTTACGCCACTCTGTCAATTCGTGTACGGTATGTGGGTTTTGTAAACAACCCTTAGCAAAACCGTACGCTAACAATCCTGGCAACTCCTTTTTCAAATCTATCCCTTTAACCTCTCTCCTCCTTAAAGTAGTAGTAAATAAATCATATGCCACTTGCCTATCCATTATTCGTCAGCGCTGTTGCAGCTCTCCAGGCTTCGGTGGCACGTATGGCCCAAAACCACCGTTGTGATCTTTGGGGGCGCTTTTCTCCTTGTTCTTCGGCACCGTCCTGGCTGCGATCAGGACCCAACTCCAACTTCGTCGACCGTGGCAGTATCACGTCGTGGGTCACCATTTGTCGGTGAAGGGAGAAATGCGGACACCAGGTGGTCATCAGCAAGTCTCAATTTTATTAGAGATCACAGCTAGTTAAATACAGTTGTTAATTAGCCTCATACATATTGCAAAAGCTGAGCTCACTATAGGTTACAGATTACAAGCCCGCTCCTCCTTCATTGCTTTCTCTTTCTACATTCTTGTGATTAATACATTCTCTATTTTTACCCTGTTTATGTGCAGCTGCAAGCAGTCCCTTATCTCAAGGACATTGTGTCTTTGGGCTAATTCTCACCTAATTCATTCTAACTAAGCTGGTCTGGCTGTGTCCCTTTTCTGTTAACCAGGCCTTAATAATGCTCTCCACATTCCTTCTTGAAGAGCGCCCAGCCCTCATAGACACCTTTGCCTTCAAGGAGCGCCTCCCATGGGACTTTTCGAACCAGCCTTCTGAACAGCCCAAAGTCTGCTCTCTGAAAGTTGAGGGCTACTGTTCTGCTAACCTCCTTCTTCATTTTACCCTGCACTGAGAACTCTATCATCTCATGATTGCTTTGCCCCAAGCGTCCTCCAACCTTCACATCCCCCACCAGTCCTTCTCTGTTCACAAAGAGCAGGTCCAGGAGGGCGCTGTCCCTTGTCGGTTCGCTCACCAGCTGTGTGAGGAAATTGTCTTCGACACACTCCAGGAACCTCCGGGACTGCTTCCTTTCTGCTGTATTATACTCCCAGCCTATATCTGGGAAATTGAAGTCTCCCACAAGGACTAGAGGTAGCGATTTTGAGACTACACTAATTTTTTTGTAGAAGGGCTCATCAGCTGCTTCTTCTTGGCTGGGTGATCTATAGCAGACTCCCATCACAATCCCTTCCTGCCCATGGGCTCCTCTGATTTTCACCCACAGGCACTCAGTCCCATCTTGACCGTAGTCCAGTTCGAGGGTATCAAAGCCCTCTCTAACATAGAGGGCTACCCCGCCTCCTCTTCTGCCCTTCCTGAAGAGTTTATACCCCACCATGGGTACGCTCCAGTTGTACGAATCATCCCACCACGTCTCCGCAATGGCAACGACATCGTAGTCTCCTTGCCCTACCACAGCTTCCAGCTCCTCCTTCTTATTTCCCATGCTGCGTGCATTGGTGTAAATGCACTTCAGCTGGGCAGGCGTAGCTAAGTCCGTCGTAATAGGGCTTCTCCCCAACTGAGCAGTCCTTGACTTAACTAAGGCCACAGTGCCAGTTTGCTGCCTACCATCCTCAGCTGAATGTGCTCAGCATAACTAGCCGGCTGAGGGAGGTGATTGTCCCACTCTGCACTGTACTGGCCCCATCTTGAGTACTGTGTGCAGTTTTAGGTGCCTCAACGTGGAGTATTAACATGCACGGACTCACTTTTGTTTCAAGCTAAGACCTAGTTTATTGCTGCAAGCTCATATTTATACCTTACTAAAAATGTCAACACCGCTCCCACAAGTCCCTCATAAAAATTTCCACAGTCTATTTTTCTCATTCCCACCTCCTTGTGACCACTGTTATTGGTTTCATGCCTTCTTGTTTCTGCCACATCGACACTTCATGTTCCAGCGATATTTATTCTTCTTAGGCCCATGTCTTGCTGGATATTAAATGTTCTGTACTCCTGTTCCAGGGGCTTAACACTTCTGTGTTCGTCTCTTGCTCACCATTTCTTCCAACATCTCCCCCTTTTTTGTTTTCTTGAATTACTAATATTTGTCTTAACGCTCTATCGATCAAGTTTTGCACTAATTTGATTAAGCAAGGCACACAAATCAATATGCTACCAAAAAGCCCCAAACAAGTAAAGTCATAAAACCTATCAGAACTATATTTTAATCTAAGGTCCAAATCCAGCAAAAAGTCCTGCAAATGGGTTCCATTCTTTCTGTATTGGCAATTTTTCTGTTAAATCATTTAGGATGTTAATACTTTTATGTATAGATTCTGAATGGTATTAGAAGTTCATACAACACATGCCGTCAAATTCTTCACAGCTGTGACCATGTGCTAAGAGTAATAAGTCTATAGCAGCTCGATTCTGTAAAGTGGCATGTCTCATGGGATCTACATCTTTCAAAAGACTAGATAAAGATACTGAGGTGACATTTGTTTGTTTTGCTAACCAACAAGCTAGTTTGTTTAACGTTCCCAGTGCTTTTGCTGCCACAACACCAAGCAATAACATTGATGCAGAAACTATTTCTGCTGTGTTCCAAAAGGTAACATGATCACTACACTCCGTACTGAAAGCGTTTGTAGCCCTTTTTTTCTCGATGATGATGGTGAACCAGTGTGATTTAAATTCAAAGAAATATTTGGAGTTAACAACGTAAATTGTATGTGAGCCTCCTGAAATATGAGGAGGAATACCTGCCCATGCTCTGTCTCCAGAAATAAAAAACAATCCTCTTACTAATTGCAGGGGCATGTTGTTGGATTTGGATATATTTGCAGATGTGTAATTACAACATATAGAATCATTTTTATACACATAAAGTGAAGAATTAAACTGTGCAAACAGTTGTACATGTGTGGTCGGAACATATTTTTGTTACATCATCTATTGGCAAACCGACTAAACAGGTGCTAAATGGATTGGTTGATGTTGCTACCAAGAAACACAATGAATTTTGCTCTATGGCATTGGCTAGAGTATTCCAGAAGTTTTCTTTGGGTTGTACAGGGATACATGGAATGGTGGCTGCACAACACAAAATTCCCGCAATTATTGCAATGCAGGTGGTACATATCTTGCTGGCATCCATCATGGTCCACGATCTGTAGAGACACAAGCATACCCTTGTGCCCATGTTATTAATGACCATGGACTTTTCTGTCATCCCATTTCTATGTTACGTATCATTACTTTAGCTTTACTCATGTTATCAATTAATTTTGTGGTAAAAAGTTGCTCTATCAGGGGAATGTCATCTTGGCAACGATTTAAAAACTTGAAAACATGCATAGCTCTTGGGGGGAGCATCCCAGGCTTTTTTGTTTTAACAACATATTTTTTGATGTATCATGAGCTTGTTCAACTATGGCTTGCCCTGTTGGTGAGTGAGGGATGCTTGTGACATATGTGATTCCCCATTGTTGAAAATAGGACTTTGTTATGTTAGAAACATATCTCGGACCATTGTCCATTTTTAAAGTTTTTGGCACCCCCAAAATAGCAATCACATATAATAAATGTTTTTTTACACCTTTTGCCTGTTCTCCCGTGTGTGTGGAAGCAACAATGCAGGTAGAAAAGGTGTCAGTCAACACATGTACATGTTTTAGGAGTCCAAACTCAGGGATGTTTGTTACATCAGTTTGCCATATTTCAAGTGGACCTAATCCATGATGATTTACACCGTCAGAAGTAGTGTTTGGAATTAGTTGACAATCAAGGCACATCTGTACAATTTGTTGAGCTTGCTCATGCCTTTAATGAAACATTTTCCTAAGGGCTGTACTAACTTGATGATAAAAATCATGTGACATACATGCTTGTTGTAATGTATCTGGAATGATTACAGGGGCTGCCAGAGCATCAGCTCGGCGATTGCCTTTAACCAGGTATCCTGGTAAATTTGTTTGAGAACGTACATGCATTATAAAGTAAGGTTCATGTTGATAGTCTAACAGATATTTCAATTCCTTCAAAAAAGCATGAGTGTCCATTGTCTACATACTTTAAATAGGCATTCTCCAAGTGTGAAACAGTGCCAACAACATAGGTGGAATTGGTAGCAATGTTTATGGGTTGTGAAAACAGCTTAAAGCATCTAACAACTGCAGCCAAATCCACAATTTGAGATGATCCTGACACTTTAAAAATGTCCAATTTCCACATGCCTTCTTTGGTCTTCCAGACATTCACGGATTTCCCAGTTTTCCTTGACCCAGCTGTAAAAAGTGTCAACGCCTGCTTAAGAGGGATATGACTTGATTTCATGAATTAGTCTCATACACTCAAACAGACTCAAAAGGGGACTTGGAGGATAATGAATGCTGATTTGTCCTTTAAAGTCTGCTAATGCAATTTGTATAGATAAAGAATGTTGCAAAAGCCAGTCTACTTGTTGTTGAGTCATTGGAACATCCAATAGCAATAAACGATCACAACCCTTTTGAATTAACATAGCTAGCTTTTCATGCTGAGTTGTTATTGTTTTAGAAAATTGATGTGGTAAAAATATCCATTCTAAAGGTCTAAATTTGTCAGACACACCTTCTACCCATTGGGCTAAAACTCCAAAGGGTTGGAATTTGGCTGAAATAATATATAATTCATTTCAGGTGTTTAAACGTTTGCAAAATGTTTGTTTCTGACTAAGCCTTTTAGTGACCTTGTCTAATGCAATCAATCTGAATCTCCTTTTAACAACATAAACAAAGGGTGTAATTCTTCTGTAGTGATGCCTAACAAGGGGCATATCCAATTTATGGCTCCTAACAATTTTTGCACATCATTAAATGTCTATACAGAATATAAAAGTTTGACTTGCTGTGGTTGAATGGTTTGTTCTCTAATTTTCCTCCCCAAATATTTCCACGGAGGGATTTTTTGGATTTTTTTCTGATACGACACTGTAAGAGTCAGTCAAAGGATCGATTTCTCTCAACATTTTCTCATTTTAAGCCTCAGAACTTGACTGTATAAATCACAAATGCAGGCCTTAGAAAAATGGCCAGAGCTGGTACGGAACCAAATGCTTTGTACCTAACTACCTGTACTTACCTCCTTATCTCAAAAATGTTTTGTACCTGTCTTCAAGCCTCCCTGCTCCCTACTATTGTGAAAGATCCATGAAGCAAGGAGGAAAAGACAGGAAGATTAATGACAGGACTTACCACAGATCCATACCCAATAGAGCATGCATGCAAGGTGATGATGACTACTGGCCTTCATTGGGAGACCCCAGGTCGACCACCACTGCCAGAAGGAGCACATGCACAAGAGGAGGAGACCTGCAGACATTCCTCTCTCGGCATGTGTGGCCTCTTAGGTGGAGATTGGCACATCTCCACAATCAAAGGCTGGGTCACAGGTGTATTGACTGGCAAGACAGCTCTGGAGCATCTGAATTTGGGGGAACAGAAGACCAAGACAAAAGAAGCACCCCCCCGCCGTGGGATCACCTCCATCAAAGACAGAAGCAGTGGAACGCCTTCTGGACTGGGACTCCCAGGGATGCCGGACATGTGTGGACCCATGGTGTTAGCTATAAACCCCTATTCCTTCCCTCTTCTCCCCATCTCTTTCCTTGTTTCCTGTCTCTTTCTATCATAAGTTGCTTTATGAGCATAATTAATAAAGCGCTAGTTTAGATTGAAATTTGACTCCCTTGACTTGTTGAATTACTTGCACTCTGAAATCATAAATGAAACGAACCATTACTCATCCACTTACAAGCGGACTGTGACATAAATAAAAAACTACTTGGGCAACTGCTACTGTTACAGCTGCTACAGCCTTAGCCATCTGTTCTGGTGTTGAGGCTGCAACTAAAATATCATCCATGTAATGATAAATCAGGGCTTGAGGATATAATTCATGAACTGGTGATAAAGCTTTTGCTACAAACCACTGACAAATTGTTGGACTGTTACACATGCCTTGCGGCAATATGGTCCAGTGATACCGTTGGCTCGGTTCTGCCCTATTAATAGAAGGAATGGAAAAAGCAAAATGCATTGTATCCTTTGGATGTAATGGAATGGTAAAAAAATAATCTTTCAGATCTATAATGGTTAAGTCCCAGTTTTGAGGTAACATTGTTGGTGAGGGCATTCCTGGTTACAATGGTCCCATAGGCTCAATAATCGCATTTATTTTTCACAAATCTTGTAATAAATGCCATTTCCTGATTTTCTTCTGTATTACAGAAACAGGCGTGTTCCATGGGCTGGTAGTTGGTACAATGTGTCCAACTTGTAATTTTTCTTGCACTAAAGCTTTAAGGTGGTGCAATTTCTCGTTGCTGAGGGGCCACTGTTCCACCCAAATAGGCTCATCTATAGTCTAGGTAAGAGGAAGGGTGGTCTGCCCTGCAGTGGCCCCTGTTAAAAGAGGGTGCTCAAAGTCAGACCACATTGTGCTGCGTAGTCTCTACCCCATAAGACAGCGGGAAGTGACAGAACATATGGTTTGAGAGTTGCCACATGACCTTCGGGTCCATATATGATTACGGAGTATAAACTTTGTCATGGGCCGGTCACTTCCCCCATCCCTGTCAGAGCAGTAGGTGGTTCGATCAATTGCCAATCTGTCAACCATTCTGTTAAAGAAAAAACTGTTACATTGACTCCACTGTATAATCCTGGTAAAACATTGCTCTTTGATGCTCTATGAGTGTCGTGCTTTGCAGGTTAATATCGGCCATGATGTTTGCAGTTTCTGCATCCATAGAATCATGGGTTGGTCAATCGAGCCAAAGCCTCCTTCTCCCCGTATGTGATTTGCTGCATGGGGTACAATTGCTTGAAAAGAAATCAACTGAGCAGTTCTAGTGCCCTTTGGTGTAAAGCAAGGAGGCATAGGTGTCCAAGCCATTACTTGTATTGTTCCTGTAAAATCAGCATCAATCAATCCTGGTAAAACCATCAATCCTTTATTTGTGACAGAGGATCGTCACAAAGATGTCACCACTGTTATTGTTTTCACGCCTTCTTGTTTCTGCCAGCGATGTTTGTTCTTCTCAGGCCTATGGCTTGCTGGATGTTAAATGCTCTGTACTCCTGCTCCAGAGGCTTAACAACACTTGTGGCCATTTCTTGTTCACCATCTCTTCAGACACATCGTTCCTTTGAGTCTGTTTATTCATGGTCACTCAGGAAAATTGTATAGATTGCTACAACATCACTAAATTTCTGTCTGGTCACTTCTTCACAGTGGGAAGGGGTCTCATAGTGGTTCCACTTGATTTATTCTGGGAAATAAATGAAAGCTGCTTCATATATGGATGAGAATGTTCCACAGGTGACTTAATGCCACTTTATCTTTTTTTTTCCCCACTTTTTTTTGTATATTGTAACTATCTTTCTCACATATTTCAGTGTTGGCAGCCTATAGGTCAGTTCACTTAAAACTTCAAATTTGACAGAATGTCACCAAAACATTACAATATTCCTGACTTCTATTGAACTCAGAAACTGTTTTAAATATGCTATTGACTCAGCAAGAACTTAATTATTTTCACCTTCATGTGTCTTCACTACTTGTTTACACATTAAGTAAAAAATAGTGGAATGTATAACTAATCCAAATTTTCCCAGCATAAATGTTAATAACCCATCATCTTATTGTAACCCACTTTTTGTCAAGCTATTGTTTCTGCTGAGTTGTTCAGCAATCAAACATTAGTTATTTAATTGTTGTAAGTAAAACATAGCTTCAAAGAGCTAACAGGTGGTAATTTGGGGCTGTGGATTCCAGATGTTTTTTTAGGACTGAGATCCTAATAACATATTGCCATTCATTTTTTTGGCACATCAAAATACCTTTTTCTCCCTTTTTATTCCTCACTGCGTGTCCATTGCAGTAATAAATGACACAATAATTTCTTGATGATGCTAGTGGAAACTGTATATATGCAAGTGTGAATCAAGGACTAGGTAGCTAATCTCTTACATTTATGCTTCAGTTTATTTAGGTGGGCTGGCTATTCTGAATGAATAGAATCATAGAATCATTAAGGTTGGAAAAGACCTCTAAGATCAAATCCAACCATCAGCCCAATACCACCATGTCTACTAAAACATGTCATGAAGTACCACATCTACACGCTTTCTGAACACCTCCAGGGATGGTGACTCTACCACTTCCCTGGGCAGTTTGTTCCAATGCTTGACCACTCTTTCAGTAAAGAATTTTTTCTAATATCTGATCTAAGCCTCCCCTGGCACAACTTGAGGCCATTTCCTTTTGTCCTATCACTTGTTACTGGGAAGAAGAGACCAGTACCCACCTCACTACAACCTCCTTTAAGGTGCATCTGCCCTCAGCATCCCCTTCTGCAGTCTAAACAACCCCAGTTCCCTCAGCCACTCAAATACTAACCCTTTCATCAGGTTACTTATGCCATTAGCTACATTTACAAGGATAGCAACAAACTGTAAAAGCAAGCAATTAAGATATTCAAACCAGAGTCAGTGACTCAGTGACTAGATAGATCTGAAATAGCCATAAGTATTGAGTTTCAAAAAGAATCTGAGTTAAATACTATACTGCCATAAATAGCAGTTCTTAAACAGCCATTTATTTTGTGCAATTAAATGATTAATTAGTGACTAGGGGGGCACTGATGAATGAAATATCCATAGTGGAATACAATAGAGACTTCATACAGTAAACTGTGTAGCTCAACAGATTAGGGCTTGCATACTTACCTACATTTTATGTGATACTTCCACCAAAAACACCTTAGACATCAATGCTATACAATAAAAGGTCGTCTATCATATTAGTGCAGTGTGTTAAAAAAGTCAAGACATTTACAAGCACATGAGATTTGATTGAAATCAAAAGTCTTCTGCCAGACTCTCTCAGCAACCATAGTTATTTCTATACCAGTGGCTTGATTTAACCATTAATAATGAAAGGGTACAGGTTATGAATACTTTACACAAGCAGCAGAAAAATAATTATTAGATGTAATGTTTGCTGCAGTCCACAAGGGAATGCGCTATGGCTCATGGGCATGCAGTACTTCCCTCTAATGAAAATTCAACTGCAAAAAATCACAAGTGTATGGTCAAGATGTTAGTATAAGCACTCTGAAACCCCCTCCGAACAAGTTTTCTTCTTCCTGGGGAGCTTAATAAGAGCAGTCTCCCTCCTTTAATAGTCAGAGTGAAATCCCACTGTATTGTGCAGTATATTTAGGTTCTCTACATTCTTCATTTTGGTTTGGCAGGGTCTCTCCTTTCCCTTTTCATATGGAATTTCGCATCTATGAAGAAATGAAAATTTCCATAGTGTGTCTAGCACTGCAAGGATTTACAGAGTAGTCAGATAACTTTTTCAGGTAGTTCCTTATTTTGGCTACCCATTCTCCTATAGTGCAGAAGTCCAGGATCTCTGGACCAGGCAATGTCTCATTTCAGGAAATTGGGGTGATCAACAACGTGATAACAGCAAATGTAAAAGACTTTGCACTAATCTCACAAAGTAATATTAGCCAGATCAAACAAGCATAGCAAATCTTCCTCCATAAATTCTTATGAGAACATTTCATGTCATAAAATATCAGTAGAGACTGCACTTATGGTGAGCTGTAATCATGCGGGCCTGAGCCAAATTTTATCATTTTCCTCCTGCCGGCCATATGTTCTGAAAGAGAAAGAAATTGGAAACAGCTGCCTCAACTGTGCAGACTGCAGACAGCAGACTAAAGTAAAAACAACTGCTAGTTTTCCCTAAGAATCTTTAACATAGTAGAAGTGGATCTAAATTGGAAGAAGATGAGGGAGACAAAAAAATGCAGAACTACTTTTTCATTAGTATTTGGGCTGAAGAAATTCCTGGAAAGTGTTTGCTGTCAGCAGTTAAAAGCATAGAAAATGACCCTCTTATATCATAGTGATTCTTTTTTGTGATCTTTTACTTCATTCTAGTCACCCATTTATATTATGCTTATAACCATATTTTATAATATTCATGCACAGATGCAAACTCTCCACCTACCATATAGTGCGCTCCTGTAAGATAACTTTGTCTGCAAAGTACAAGTTATGTAACATCATCAAACATGCTTAGACACCCAAACCATTGTCTATAGTGGCTATTTGTTAAGAAAATGGACTCATCTCCTCACCAGGTCGTTACCAGGTACATGATTTTAATCAGAGGAAAGAAAATTTCAGAAGATAATTGCTACAGATAACTTCTGTCTCATCCTGTTATGCACCAAGTTGTAAAAAGCATCCCACAAATCTAAGTGCAATCTTTAGAGATCAAAAAGGGCCCTCTAATATAAAGGGATCTGAAAGTCAAGGGACAGACTTCACAGCAAACTGCAGTGAGGAAGCCCAGCTGAGTCTGCCTGGCCTGGGATAAACTATTCTGTTTATCTCTGCCATTTGCTTGTCCCTGAGCAGTAGTTTCAGGTAGTCAAAATCATGGAAAGATGGGGCAGAGATGACAGATGTGTCACAAGGAAGGATGAAGAGAGGTCTTTGGGGAAGATAATGTACACAGAGGAGTAGTCAGTTCTAGGCATGGTCAATGCTTTTTCTGTTTTACAGAATTTAAAAAGAAAAATGGAATTTTCAAAGTTGTAATTCTGTTTAATATTCAAAAACATCTTCATTGCATGTATTCCATCTCATGCATGTATACTGTGAAATTTTCTGCCTTTTCCAAACATGCCTTTTCCTTGTGTTCTTAGATTTTGCAAATATTAAAACTCAGATTCTTACAACACACCTAAGTAGCAAGTCTGTGAGCTATGCTTTGGAGAGTGGATGCTGTCTTTACCTACCAATATCTCCTTAGTGACTGAGAACTTTCCTCTAGAAAAAGAAATCTTATTTTAAAATGATAGCTAGATTAAAAGAAACACAAAGTGCAACAAATACCACATGAATACTTTACAAAACCAGTGAAGGCTGCGGCAATGAAGGAGACGCAAACCTCGCAAATTTCTTTAAGCATATTATTTTTAATCAGCATGGCATACAGGAGGCAAATTAAGAAAGTACTACTACTGTTTCTCTTAGTACTCAGTACTGGCTTCTCTCATTCAGGCAGATCTTTATACAGTTCCTTGGTTTTCTGACCTTCAGACAAACAGGGCATTTTGGATTTGTCTGTTCCACACTCTCCTGACTGTTTTCAGCCATATCTCCAATTCACTTATTCCCAGGTGTTTTTTCCCAGCCTGGCTTTATCATCCTGTGTGTTGAGCTCGGAACACCTGGTGTTTTTCATAATGTTTTATTGTAATATGCTTGGTACCAGCTTCATGCTTCATCTTCCACATACTTAGCATTGCTACATCTCCCTCTTTTTTTGTTTTAGAAGATTGGATTCACAACAAGGGTAGCCAGGACCTTGAGTTCTGTTCTGTTGAGATCTTGTTCCCAGACGATTCTGAGCACTGCAAATATAAAAACAATACAAGCGCAACCGAGACTAACAAATGTCCAAATTCAAAAATTTCATTTGGATTACTGGATTTTTTTTATAGTACTACTAATTGTCCTTGCAATGTTTGTCTCTTATCATCTTCCCAAAGTCTCTGAGGCTGGTAACATCTCTGCAATATTTAGTGGGTGTTTTTCAACACTCAGGCATTGTGTTGCTGTCTCTTTTCTTCAAAGACACAGTCCTTGGCTTCCTTTGTCCTGTTCTTCTCTGCTTAAGGAGGTTTAAATCATACAAAATCATTTTTTCAAACAGCATTTGGGGATGGGAGGTTCAAAGACAGGTTACTTAAGCTAACTCTTGCTCTTTTTTATTGTGAGCCAGAGGCTACTTGGCCTGCCCTTCCCTCCTGGATGACACTCTTATAACAGAGAAAGCCATCCCTCACATCAAGGTCTGGTGTGGCATGAATCTCCATCACTCAATACCTACTGGGTTGCAGCCAGCAGTGGAGCTAAAAGTTCTTCTTGGTGGCAAACACAGAGGCCAACCCAGTCTTGCCCTTTACTACAGTAGGAGGTGCTTGGTCAGACCCAGCCTTTTAACCTGGTTGTCAATGCAGCATTTCACCTGCCTCATCCTGTAATAAACCACTACCATGGCAAAGCACAAGCAGATTTGCATTAACGGAACAACTACCACAGGGTGTAGAAACACATTGAGGATTCCAGTGGCTGTGGGAGGACAAATTAAAGAAAATTTCCCACCAATGGTGTTCTCCTACACTTAATTTGTTCCATTACCTGTTTAATAACTTTTCCATCATAATGTACAGTTATTAGGATCTATTTTAGCTTCTGCCTTAGCATGTTAACATTCTTACTGTACTGTTGTTGACGATGATAGCTAAATATGCCAGGAAGATGTTTGTTAGGGTAGTTGGTACACCCGCAGCTACCATCATAGCACTTTGTTATAGTTGTTTCAGTTTTCCTCAAGTGGTACAATAATCTCGTGTTGTTTTCTTTCATTTCTGTGGTCTTTTATCTTCATTCAGGTTCAACTTCTACATCTGAGGCATCTGATTCTGGGTCACCTTTTTCCAGCTCTAGGTAGGGCTTGATATATTGTGCTGAAAACCATTGGAGTCCTCAGGGAAGAAGAACACAAACATAAATCTCCCCCATGTTATTAGTTCAACAGGTCCATTCCAATGATTGTTTGCCATAGTGTCCCTGTACATAACCTGTGGATGATGTGATCATTTCTCAAAAATAGAAAAATGTCTTTCTATAGCGGTCATATTTCTAACAGAAATCAAATTGACATTTAAATAATTGAGGGTATAGATAGCATTGTCTAATTGTTCCTGGGGAAGCATATTCCCCCTTTTTGTTTTAATAACATATTTTTCAAAGTTGAATGGCTACTCTCAATGATGGCTTGACCAGTAGGGTTGTGGGGTATACATGTAATGTGTTCAATACCTCATTGTTGCAAAAAAAAGATAAGTAGATTGGGAATTTATCCAGGGGCATTATCTGTCTTTATTGGTTTAGGCATTCCAAGTGTAACAAAGCAGCGAGTCCAGTGTTGAGAGACATCTTGCCCCTTTTCACTAGCATGAGCAGAGGCACACATAGCACCTGAAAAGGTATCTATGGATATGTGAACATAACATAAACGTCCAAAAGGCACATGATGTGCTACATCTGTTTGCCAAATTTTATTTAAATGAAAGTCACAGAAGTTAATTCCTTCATGTTTAGGTAATGGAGTCACATGCTGGCACTTGGAACATGTCCAAATTATGTCTTTTGGCTGATAAAGTGTAATTGTAAATTATTTACTTCGACCTGCAGCATTTTAGTGAAAAAAGGAATGTGAGGCTCTTGCACAATCAAGGGTTAAAAGAGTTGTCGAGAAGGAATCTGTGACTTCATTACTACATTTATAGCTCTTAAATCATGCAATAATCTCTATTTCCCATATTTTTTAGGAATGACAAATATGGGAGTATTCAATGAACTGTTAGTTTCAATGATACATCCAGCTTCTAATTGTTGTTTCTAAACATTGCAACTGAACAAGTTTTTCCCCTTTAAGAGACCACTGATAAAGCCGAACAAGTTTCTCTGATAACCAAGAGAGTTTGAGCAGGGGCCTTAGATCAGTGACCTTTAGGATAAATTTGTTTCTGGAGTAGTGATAGATACATTCCATTGCTTTACTAGATCTCTTCCTCATAAATTTATTGGTGTTAACATTACATATGGTTGAATCCACGCTTGTGCATTTTCTCATTCTGTCACCGATCATAGTTTGGCACTCTTCATAGGAATTTGTACCCCACTTATGCCTGTAACAGTAGTGAAAGCTACATCAAGAGGCCACTGAGGAGGACACTCAGTTTGAGAAATTATAGAAACATCAGCTCCGGTATCTAATAGTCCTGTAAATGTTTTTCCCTCTATATTAATTGTAAGTGTAGGTTGTTTTGTGTGACTGGCTGAACCCAAGATACTTGGGAAAATTAGTACTGTCAGATCGTCCCTGCTCTTGAATCTGAAGGGAACTTTGAGGAACGGAAGGGGGTAACAAAATAATTTGTGCAACCTTCCAATTTATTGGTATGTAGCAGGAGATTTGAAAGGCAGCTAGCATTACCTGAATCTGACCTATAGAGTATGAGCCAATTATTCTCAGTAATGTATATAAAGTTTGTTTCTAAATACTCGAACACCCTACAATCAGTCCTACATATCCCATCAGAGGTGCTAAGGGGCATGGTTTAGTGTTTGATAGGAATGGTTGGACTCGATGATTCTATGATTCTATGATCTTAGTTCATACAGTCTGAAATTCATGTGGTTGTAAAAGAATCATAGAATCATAGAATAACCAGGTTGGAAGAGACCCACCGGATCATCGAGTCCAACCATTCTTATCAAACACTAAACCATGCCCCTCAGCACCTCGTCCAACCGTGCCTTAAACACCTCCAGGGAAGGTGACTCAACCACCTCCCTGGGAAGCCTGTTCCAGTGCCCAATAACCCTTTCTGTGAAAGTTTTTTCCTAATGTCCAGCCAAAACCTCCCCTGGCGGAGCTAGAGGCCATGCCCTCTCGTCCTGTCCCCTGTCACTTGCAAGAAGAGGCCAGCACCCTCCTCTCTACAACCTCCCCTCAGGTAGTTATAAAGAACAATGAGGTCTCCTCTCAGCCTCCTCTTCTCCAGGCTAAACAACCCCAGCTCTCTCAGCCACTCCTCATAAGGCCTGTTCTCCAGCCCCTTCACCAGCTACATTGCTCTTCTCTGGACTCGCTCCAGAGCCTCAACATTCTTCTTGTGGTGAGGGGCCCAGAACTGAACACAAGATTCAAGGAGCAGTCTCATCAGTGCGGAGTAGAGAGGGAGAATAACCTCCCTGGACCTGCTGGTCACGTCGTTTCAGATACAAGCCAGGATGACATTGGCCTTCTTGGCCACCTGGGCACACTGCTGGCTCATGTTCAGTCGGCTGTCAACCAACACCCCCAGGTCCCTCTCCTCCAGACAGCTTTCTAGCCAGACTTCTCCTAGTCTCTAGCACTACACAGGGTTGTTGTGCCCCAAGTGCAGGACTTGGCATTTGGCCTTGTTAAACCTCATGCCATTGGACTCAGCCCAGCAGTCCAGCCTGTTCAGATCCCTTTGCAGAGCCTCCCTGCCCTCCAGCAGATCGACACTTCCACCCAGCTTAGTGACATCCGCAAAATTGCTAAGGGCGCACTCAATGCCTTCATCCAGGTCATTGATGAAGACATTGAACAGGGCTGGACCCAGCACTGATCACTGGGGAACCCCACTTGTAACTAGCCTGCATCTGGAATAATGCCATTTACCACCACTCTCTGGGCCCGGCCATCCAACCGGTTTTCCACCCAGGAGAGAATTCCTTCTGAGACAGTTGCCAGATCCAGTATGGAACTTGCTTTTGTAACGATTGAAAGGTCAGAGATGAAGCAATTATCAGAGGTGGGGCATGGGTATATTGCATGGGAACATTCAATATCCTGTTGGTTTGAGGGGCACTGAGGTGCATGCCACTCTTTCCGTTTCCCGAGAGAGGGTGCCCATTTTTGTCAAATTTAGATTTGCATTGATTAGCCTAATGATATCTTTTCTGGCATCGGGAACATCTCTGTTTAGGATTTTTTATTTAGGCATCTGCCACTTCTAAGGACAGTCTCTGTTTATGTGTCCTTGTGTTCCACAATTAAAACATTTAATAGTGTCTTGATTAATTTGCAGTTGAGCTAATGCAGCAGCAAGAACTGACACTCTGTGAGTTTCGGTTCCAACATTTTGACATACTTTAATATATTCTCTGAGGTCAGTTGCTTTTCCTTTCAGTGGTTTTAGTGCTGTTTGACAGTCAGTGTTTGCATTTTCAAAAGCTAATTGGAAGAAAAAGGTTTTAGCAGCTTCAGAGTTACCTGCTTGCCTAGTAATTGCCCCTTGCAATCGATCTATAAAGTTCATAGAGGGCTCCTGAGAACCTTGTCTTATTGTTGCAAAAGATCTTGTAGGTTGTTGAGAGTCAGGCACTTGTTTCCATGCGGATACGGCAATGCGTGAGACTTGTTCAAAAACTTGCCTATCAAGGGCTATTTGTGTTTGTATAATTATATACTGTCCTGTGCCTGTTAGCATATCCTGATGAATTGGTATTCCCAAGGTCAAATTGTCCATTGCTTGCTCTGTTACTAAATCGTTATATTCTAATTGCCAAACGGAATATTGCGCAGAGGATAATACTGTTTTCATGAATATTTTCCAATCCCATGGTGTCATTATATATGCCATGGCTACTGCCTCTATTATTCCTACAGTGAATGCATTTTGTACTCCATTGTCTGTTATAGATTTTTTAAGCTCTTTGAAAAGTTGGTAGGGCAAAGTTTCATAAACTGGAGGCCAGTTTGGGTCATGTATAACAGGGAAGGCAAAACCAAAATCACCCTGTTTCATAGCTTCTTCTTTACACTTTTGCATTACTGATTTTACCTCTGTCGACTCCTCTGTAAAGGGATTAGTAGGAGCCATGGGCAGCGTAGGAGTTAGCGGCAGTGTTTTTGATGAAGCAGAAGGATATATCTGAGTCATTCTGTGAATGATCCTCAGGTCCAGGATTAAAAGGGTCCTAAGCCTCAGAGTAATTTAGAGCTTTTTTTACACCAATCATGTATATTTTGGCTTTCATCTCTAACTTTTTTAAAAATAGCCTCTGATGATTTGAGCTATGCAACCCAGAGTATAAAAATCACCATGTCACATAAACAGAATCAGAGATTTGAGCACCTGATGATTTACGTGCCTGTAAGCATTCCCTTACTCACTCCCAAACAGTACTATCAAAAGAACCGACTGCCAGAAACCAGTCACAGTGCTCTTTTACCAGTAGTAATAATTCTGTTAAACGTTTTTCTTTTTCTCTATAGCTTGCAGCACACAATACTTGCTTCAGTACTTTCAAATATAGCATGTGCTCTTGCGGAAGTGTGTCCCCCATTGCAATATGATCCCATAGCTTTCCCATTCAACAGGCACTGCTGTATAATTTTTTAAGGGCTGTGGCCACAAAAATCCTGAAAAATATGAACCAACTCACCCTTCAGATCATGCATTCACCCAGAAGAGGCTCACACAGGGCAACATTCTGCAGCAATGAAGGCGACGCAGACCTCGCAAATTTCTTTAAGCATATTATTTTTAATCAGCATGGCATACAGGAGGCAAATTAAGAAAGTACTACTACTGTTTCTCTTAGTACTCAGTACTGGCTTCTCTCATTCAGACAGATCTTTATACAGTTCCTTGGTTTTCTGACCTTCAGACAAACAGGGCGTTTTGGATTTGTCTATTCCACACTCTCCTGACTGTTTTCAGCCATATCTCCAATTCACTTATTCCCAGGTGTTTTTTCCCAGCCTGGCTTTATCATCCTGTGTGTTGAGCTCGGACCACCTGGTGTTTTTCATAATGTTTATTGTAATATGCTTGGTACCAGCTTCATGCTTTATCTTAGTCCAAATTGAACTTGCACATACTTGGCATTGCTACAGAATGGCAGCTCCCTCAGATCAGTTCTGGATAAAAAAAGCCTTCTTCAGATCTTTCTTATTGAAAGATAAAGTCTCATTAGTGATCCTCCTGGACAGATATATAGGTTCTGGAGGTACCAAGCACAGTGAGCACTACATTCTCTTCCTTCCAGATTGCCTTATTATTTCTTTCTCTGATCCCATATACCTCCTGTCTCTGGGTTGCTAGATTTTTTTTCTGACTATATGTGTGCCTGGAGAATAGATACATTTGCTGAGAGATGTAACAGTGTAAATATGAAGATGATTTAATGATGCTTAATCTGCATCTTTCAAAAAATAACTTCAGCAAAAGCACAGAACTTTACATTGCAGTTGATTTAAATCATCACATTTTTTCCAGGCAATATTTAAAACTCTTTTATTTTTATCCCTGAAATATAAATAATTGGAACAGCATGTTGCTCTGTGTTATATAACAGATCTATAGAATGTTAAAATTTTGAAGTTATAGAAAATGTACATGAAAAAATTTATACTCTTGATAAATTACTCTTGATAAATGTTACCAGTTTTAATTGTCATTAAAAAAAGACTTCAAAATAGCAAAAATACTTTAGATTAGTTTTAAAAAACATTCAAGGGAGAGATATATTTCCTCTCTTCCAATAGGAAAAGAAGCAAAATGGAGGCATTAAAGTCCTTTAGCAGTCTTTTAAATTCCCTATAGAGTGCAATTGAGGCAAAAGGTGTCACCTGCCAATATGCAGTCAAATGACCATTTATATTAAGTAAACTGCATTTTAAACAAAAATAAGGGAGAGTAAAATGACCTGATTCAATTTTATTTCACATGGAGCTAATGTGCCTTAGCATTCAACATTCAGTATCCTTCTGTTAAAATGTGTATTTTAAAGAGACTGATCTCATATGGGTTCCATATATAATTTACACTATTTTATTATTACAATACAGAAATATATTTAAGTAAATGGAAATGGAAACAAATGGACAGGTGAAGTGAAATGGAAATGCTACTTGAATATATTTTTAAGTGAATTCTGCAAACTCATCCCTATGGAATTTATTTAAAAAATGCAGTGAAAATTGATAAATCGGAGAGTTGAAGATTCATCTATTGAGTCAAATAAATTAGAAGGCAAATTAACATTTCCTGTGGGAAGGAGCTGGACTCTTTTGAAAAATATGATTCACCCGTAATTGACAGATACTTTCAAAATGTCTGAGGCCAGAAAGATTTGTGTTGAGGTTCAAAACCCAGAGATACTCAGATTCAGCCCCAGCAAATTCAAATCACTCAGCCAGCTTTTCAGATTACTTTATTTTTCAGCCTTACAGAATTGGCTAAAAATATTTAGTACTATACTAGCAAAGAATTGGTGTCTTACATGTATGCAGCATTTCTTATATGTTTCCTGCTGTTAGAGAACAGAGTGCTTTCCTGCATGACAAATGTGTATAGCTGTCGGCAAAATGATTGGTGACACTATTAGCACCTTTAATATATTCGGACTCATACATGCAAGTTAAATTCTCCTAAGGATTTATGTCACTTAACAGAAAAGCTGAAATGAATCAAGGATTTAAACCTTAATTTTTGGTTCTGTCCCATTACACCACCTGGGATGGGAACATGCTGATCTGCTCTGATCTGCACTGACCCCCCCATCAGTTCAGAGCACAGCTCTGGCCTCACAGAGAGGTGCTGTCACTTGTACAGGAGCACTGCAGAGGTACTGGGATCTTCAGTATCATGCCTACTGCTGGCAGCAAATTGAATTAACTTGCTCCTGAGCACATCCAAAATGCTGACATGTACCCTGATCCTAGTGACTTGTACAGTGCACAGTTTCTAAATCTCAAGGAGGAGTGAGTTGTCCTCATTTCTCACCAGATCTGTTATCTAAAACTATGCCAGTTTTCACAACTATATTTAACAAAATTCACATTTTCTTTGTGCAGCTTATGGCTCATAGCTAAACCTGAATCAATAATTAATAATAACAAAATAAAAGGAATAATTACTGCAATCCCATTGTTCAAAACTACTAGCAGTTTTCTCTGTTCTGGATAGGACCTTAATGCCTTAGCAGAACTTGATCCCAGCCTAGACCATCTATTCTCTCTTAGATTCACTATGCAGAAGTAGTTTCATGACTCATGATTTTTGTCCTTTGGAAGGACTGATTAAAGCCACTGTAGAGATCTTCTATGAACCCAACGCTAGGATTAAATAGCATCAGTAGGACATGCCAATAACATTCACGCAAGTGAGAAATGAATTAAGGAAAACTATTTATGAACACTGTCTGGATAACGTTATAAACTTTTTTTTTAAAGAATACTCCTAAATATCTGTAAATGTCTATAATTTTCATTTGCACATTGCTACTTTTGAAGAAGTTCAAAAATGGAAATGGTTCAGTCCCATGAGCCATTCTCGTGTTTCACTAGTAACTTCTTTCTGTTGCTTTCAGCACAATCAGTTGGTCTCTCTGCTCTAGCCCATCCTTTATCTTCCTTAAAATTTATGCATCGATCCCTATCTATTCCTTTTAAAATACTGATTGTCACATCATATGCTTTATTGAAATCCAGATTACATCTACTTCATATTACAAGTGAATTATAATTTTATTCTTGGATTCTTGTGATCCAAAGCATTTGAAGACCCCATGTAAAGCCAAAGATGGGACTAATCCCTGCAACAGAAAATGTCAGTGATATCTCATATCAAGAGACAAGGAGAAGGCTGAGATACTCAACAACTTTTCTGCCTCAATCTTGTCTAGCAACAGCTCTCCTCACCCCACCTGGGTTAACAGACAACAAGAAGGGGACCAGGGGAGTATATGCCCTACCACTGTAGGGAAGCATTAGGTTCATGACCATCTGAGGAACCTGAACATATATAAGTCTATGGGACCTGATGAGATGCATCCAAGAATTTTGAAGGAATCAGCTGATATGGTTGCCAACCTTCTCTCTATGATATTTGAAAAGTCATGGCAGTCAGAGGAAATCCCTGGTGACAGGAAGAAGGGCAACATTGTGCCCATTTTTAAAAAGGGTAGAAAAGGTGACCCTGGGAACCACCAACCTATCAGCCTCACCTCTGTGCCTGGAAAGATCATGGAACAAATTCTCCTAGAAGCTATGCTAAAGCACAAGGAGGATGGGTGCAGGCATAAAAGATTTCACTGTCGCACATATACTGGGACAAGCGGCCAATGCCTTGGCATACCCGTGATATTAACAGGAAGAACAGAGCAAACAACTGGTGTTCTCATGCTTGCTAGCTTGTTGAGACCTTGGAATCTTTACCAAGACTCATGAGTTAATAAGGAAAGAACGCATTAGATGGAAAACATGAAGATAAGGGGCACATCTGTGGCAAATAGTGGGTTGCACTCAGTCACTGTAACTGTGGGATTCTTGTAGGTGAGAATTCACTGGGGTAGCTGCTGACTGGATACAGAAACACTATATAAGGTTTTGCATCCATTCAATAAAGCAATCTTATTTGTCACCTCATAGACGGGGTCCATGCCTTAATCGTTACAAATGGTGCCCAACTTGAGAGGGACCCACATCTGTCAGGGCAGACCCTGATATTAAGGGGCAGAACTGCTGGGTAAAAGTGACCATAGCGATGCCCGATTGGACAAATTTTGGCCAGTGTTGAGCACTGAATAAGTCTGGAAAAGTAACACCTTAAATAAGGTAAGCAACTGGGAACTCAGGACTAATGGGGTCTTCGCTGTCTGTGGAGGAGCTGAGTACACTTGATATCTTTAAAGAAACAGGATGTTAAGTATGCTGAGCAACGACTCA
This sequence comes from Clamator glandarius, assembly GCA_033459285.1. Classification (NCBI taxonomy): domain Eukaryota; kingdom Metazoa; phylum Chordata; class Aves; order Cuculiformes; family Cuculidae; genus Clamator; species Clamator glandarius. Next base: position 2,782 of record JAUNZM010001905.1, on the reverse strand, counting down.
GGGCTTTGTTGAAATGGATTGGGAACCAGATTTAGATGTGACTCCCGCAGGTGATATAGAAGTCTGGGATGCCGTGGGACTTAAATTGTGGGATGTAGCTACCAGGGACGACCCCGGGGCGCTAAGCCTATTATCTACATTTAGCAGAACCACGAAAGATGCAGGAGGACAGGGATATTCCATATTCGGAGCCCAGTGCAGGGCCATCAGTGCCTGCCGATAATCCGTTTGATCCAGGTCCAGCAGACCCCGACAGAACTTTGATTTATTTTCAGCTGCAGAGGTGGAGTGACCTTAAACAGCTACAAGCTTTTCCTGAGATTTGTTCGCAGGAGTCTGGAGACTTGAAGAACTTGAAGAGCTATAAAAGAGAATGTACTAACTGCTCCGCTGCCACTGTGTGCCTTGCGGGGGGGGGGGACAGGGACGGACGGGGACATGACACACACATCCACTGTCCAAAGTCCAGAGGAGCTGAGCCAGCCCAGAGCGTGGCCAAAGTCCAGAGGAGTTAACCCTGGAGTTAACCCTGTTATCTCTCTAAGGAAATGCCAATTTGTGAGAACACTCTACATTCCAGTGTCCCTTATCAGATCAGCAACTGCTGGGCCCCGGCCCAGACAACTGTGAATGGGGTTTTAGCCAGATATAGTTTTAAGGGCCCAAAAAGGAATATGCCAATGATAATACCCTCTGAGATTAAGAGACTGCAAAGGAATAGAAAGCCCAATTAATAACTTTTTCCAGCATAGAACTAATAGTGGAATTATATGCAGTGGTAAAAGCCTTTGAACAGCATCACAGTCCTTTTAATTTAGTTACAAATTCACAGTATGTAGCCGGAGTAGTGCAGCATATAGAAAGAGGATGGTTATAACAGGTAAACAATGAGTGCTTGTTTTAATTGTTAAGGCAGTTACGGTTTCAAGTAACAACTAAAAAAGCAGAATTTTACATGATGCACATTCGGAGTCACACATCACTTCCAGGATTTATAGTTGAAGGGAACAGAATAACAGACAGGCTGACAGCAGGGGCAGTCCAAGGACCACTACTAAACATTATGCATCAAGCACTAATGTCACATAATTTTTATCACCAGTCTGCCAAGGCACTATGTAGACATTTTAAAATTTCATTAGAATTAGCCCGGAACATAATAAAAACGTGCCGAGATTGCCAACAAATAACACCATTACAGCCTGGAGGAGCCAACCCAAGGGGATTAAGCACTTTAGAAATTTGGCAAACAGATATTGCTCACATACCTGAATTTGAAAGATTGAGATATGTACATTGTACATGATTGACATGTATTCAAATGCGATACGGGCAACAGCATATACAGGGGAAGATTCAAAGGAAATAATGAAGCATTTTGTCAATGCATTTGCAGCCTTGGAAATTCTAACACAGGTAAAAGCAAACAATGGGCCAGGATATATAAGTGACTTAAGAAGTTTTTTCAAACCTAGGGAATAACCCATCACAGGCATACTGCATTCTATACACGGACAGGCGATAGTAGAGTAAACCTGTCAGATACTGAAGACTATATTGTTAAAACAAAAAGGGGGAATGAAGGGTGAAACAATGCAGAACAGATTAGGGAAAGCACTGTATGTATTGAATTACTTAAATGTGGAATAGAATCAGGGAATAGACCAATCACCTATAATAAGGAATTTTTTCGTCTTTACAAACAGAGGGTCAGCAGCTCAAAAAGGAAGGACCCAAGGTATTATTAAAATCTTTTGAATCAGGCTGATGGGAAGGACCATATCAGTTAATAACATGGGGTCGAGGATATGCTTGTGTTTCCACGGGTCAAGGATCCAAGTGGATGCCAGCACTGTGTGTATTTAAGCAGAGATGGTAATTATGATGAAGATGACAGCAATACTAATATGGACAGCAATAATACCGGGGCTGTATTGGCATTCATGGAAGGGACAAGAAGTTTGTAAATGAATGCTGGTTGAAAAACTTTTTATAAGGATTTTTGGGTCAGAAAACTTGTTTGGGGGATAAGGATTGATGAGCTAGCTAAAGTCTTTAATCAAAATCACTTTTCTTTGCATTAGTATATTTCTGTGTATCTGTAGTAAGATATTTCTATGCCTAATCATGTGTTTATCATGTTTTCCATGAAAAGTACAATCAATAACTGAAAGCCCTTCGAAGACTGTGATGTTTGTAAACAAAGAAGGGGGAGATGCGGGCAGAAAAGATTTCACTGTCATGCATATGCTGGGACAAGCAGCTGATGCTTTGGCATACCCTTGATATTAGCAGGAAGCACAGAACAAATGGCCATTGTTCTCATACTTGCTAGCTTGTTAAGACCTTGGAATCTTTACCAAGACCCATGAGTTAATAAGAAAAGAATGCATTAGATGGAAAACATGAAGATAAGGGGCACTTCTGTGGTAAATAGTGGGTTGCACTCTATTGCTGTAACTGTGGGATTCTCATAGGTGGGAATTCACTGGGGTAGGTTTTGCATCCACTGAATAAAACAATCTTGTTTGTCACCTCATGGATGCAGTCTGTGCCTTAATTGCTACAGACAGGGAGGTGATTAATGGCAGCCAGCATGGCTTCACCAAAGGCAAGTCCTGTATGATCAACTCAGTGACTTTCTATAATGGAGTGACCATAGCAGTGGACATGGGAAAAGCAATGGGTGTGATCTCTCTGGACTTTTGTAAAGCCTTTGACATGGTCCCCCACAACATCCTTCTCTCTAAATTGGAGAGAGATTAATTTGATGGGTCAACTG